>BGZK01002560.1:0-50789 GCA_005406025.1 Eumeta japonica | reverse complement strand
CCACGGCAAATACCGCGCCAAAACTGTTAGTATTCATTCGGGTATTCCCCGTCTGGGAAGTCAATATGTCTGTGGTTAGGTATGTTCACTGTCTGGGAACGGAGCTATTTTCGAGATTTCTCTATGCAAAGAACCATTATTAATTAGATATTTGGCTATGATTCAATACCGTGATACAATCACAATTTTTTTTGGAGTTTGCTCCATAAGAATTGTGTCTCTATATATGGCTCGCGGTAAATAAATTAGATAGGGCGTGAAATGTTTTATTCACTTAACGAAAAATGAAGTCCATATCTTCTACTTCCGTTCAAATATATTCGCATAATTTTCTGCCATTGTTGATTTATAAATATTTTATTTTTAACCCAGATAAGTTAGGTTTTTGATGTATATGATGTTAATTGTAATTACAATGGAAAACAGTTGACCCTAAAGACCAACTCTGCAACTTCCCGCTAATTTTATCCGCTTCGTAGTTATTTTAAAAAAAAACGGTTTGTTTCGATTTTTTTCGACAACGATTTCTCGCAAACGAATCAACCGATTTTGACCCGGTTTGCAGCAATCGACGTGCTTTTAATAGGTTAAGAGCTGATTGGATTTTGGAATTGATCGATCTAGCCATTTTAAAATTATTTTGGAAAAGCCACTTCATGAAAAAATTTTTTCTTAGTGTTTTTGAAAATTTTCTCAAAATCTATCGGTCCAAATCGACCCAAACTTTCAGGAAATCTAGGAAATCTAAGTTTGGTGAAACTCTTTGAAATGCCGTTTAGTAAGCTTGATTCGGTCAAGCCGTTTAAAAGTTATAAGACGTTTACATACATCCACACAGACATACGGACATCATCTCAGGGATGATGAGGGAAGCTTCCTAGACCCTCGGAACGTCGAGATCTGATGAGAACTCAATTTTTTCAAAATGGGGTGAAACTAATAACTTCCCGAAGATTTTAGAAAATTTTCAATTTTCTAGACAGTCCTTAGAGACTGGGGACAGAAATGTACACTAAAACTATGAATCAACAGTCTTTTTTTTTTATTTCCAAATTCATTGCTGTAATTTTGAATTCAAAATAATGAACTTGATTATATTAATCTGAAATTATATCAATTTGAAATATCAATCTGGTTTTGACATTTATCGGCATTTGTGCTGCATGTTCTATATTATAATTTTAAAATAATAAAAATTATAGTCAGGTAATGAAAAACTTTAAATTGTCCCTGTAGCTTTAACGGAGGACAGAAGACCTACGCACAAACATGTAGTGTCTAATTCAGTTACTATTATCTGCCCTTGGATTTGTCTCACGAAAATAATCCAAAAATAATTTTGTGCGCTTTTCCATATTAGAATCATTTTTTCGGAAAAACAAATATAAGTATAATAAATACAAAAAAATATAATACGACGGCATCACAATGAGGCCAGCATCCAGTTAAGTAAGTTGAATTTTGTTCTGACTGCGGATAGAATGTTCGTATTCATTTGATTCATTAGCTTAGCTAAATGTCGTTTAAAATATTTATTTTAAACGACATTTAGCTAAGCTGTCAGCTTGTAGTATTATATTATCTATCTGTTAATAGAACAGAGCCCAGTTATAAGAGTGGCGGCTCGATTGGATTTGGAAGTTCTGTTGGATAGCAGAGCTCTATGGACTTAATAAGCTGATTCGACAGAGAGAGAACTTAACTTAGTAATCTAAAATACACAAGAATTTCTCGACAAAAGAGAATTTGTAGATTCTTGCTCTTTAAATTTTAATACACTAATTGTGAAGAAAGCAGAGGGTATCTCTAGTACATTATCGAACAAAGTACTATTGCGTCAATTAAACCCTAATATAACGTTATAAATAGTAATTTTAACAATTTTGTTCTTAACGTGGTGTATGAAAATATACAAGGCACAGAGAATAAGAGCTGTAGTTTGAGTTGTTCATGGATAGTGCCAATATTGAAGGACTATGGCGAAACATTGGCCCAGGGACGATCAGTTTCATTTTGGCTTTCTTAATCACCAGGTTGCAAGCCCCTTCAGTAAAGACTACATCGCATGGTAGTTCCTTAATCCTTACTCGAAATAATGTAAAATTTTCAAATCAAATCAAAGGCTTGTTTTCTCGAAACTTGAAACTCATGACAGCTCAGACCATCAGAAACCTGAAGCTAGCTCCGCAACGCGTAGAGCGCGCCACCGTCGCAGTCTGCTCGCACTTGACAGATATCGCTGAAAATTTGATCTATGACGCTGCCGCGCCGTGCATCTTGATCGGTCAGGATAATTGGGCCTGATGTGTCGCGACAAATTAAGAGTGGTCGCGCAAACCATGCCGCCTCCTTGACTCAACTGGGCTGGGTATTACATGGATGCTGCTCCAGTTTATCACGACCGATAAATACCGTACATCACTTGCGACCGTCCGACGCTTCCGACATTGAACTAAATGACATCGTGAGCATTTCGAAATTGAATCCCTCGGCGTGGCTCCGCGTAAACCGATCCAGAAGAGAGGGCGCTCGCGTTTGATAGCAATAGTGTAAGATTACCGAGCGGTCAGTTCGAAACATGCCTGTGGAAGTCGGATAGAAACGATGCCCGAAAGCTATGACACAGCAATGCGACTGCGCAGCATGGAAAGAAATTGTCAAAGAATGATAATTTGAAACGTGAATATTGTGAACAGATCAATAATCTGTTAAAAATGGGTACGCAGAGCCAGCGCCGAATCAATCTACATCCAACGCTTGTGGTACCTGCCTCATTTCGCCGTCACGCATCCGCAGAAGAAGAAAGTCCGCCTTGTCTTTGATGCGGCCGCCATTACGAATGGCAAATGTCTGAACGATGCATTGCTCACGGGCCTGATTTAATAAGATCGCTATTGGGTGTACTCGTCCGATTCAGACAGGGCGCGGCAGTGTCAGCCGACATCAAGGAAATGTTCCTGCGGGTCAAAATCAGAGAAGAAGATCGAGACAGCTTACGATTCCTGTGGCGAAATAACATGAACGAAAACCCACAAGAGTACCGAATGACGTCACTAATTTTCGGCGCCGCCTCATCGCCTTGTACAGCGATCTACATCAAAATCGCAACGCCTCAGAATTTGAACTTGAGTACCCGGAGGCGTGCAAAGCGATACGATTAGATCACTATGTTGATGACTTCTTGAAAGTTTTAATAGTATAGAGAAGCCAAGCGTGTTTCGAAACAAGTTTATGAGATTCATCGAAAGGCAGCCTTTGAGTTACGCGGTTTGGGCGAGTAACGAAATTGAAGTCTTGAATGAAATGCCCGACACGCGAAATGACGACAATGTACAACTCGGGGCGACACACAGATTGAAAAACCCTTGGCCTACAGTGGGACATCAATAATGACGCCCTGGGTTTCAATCTCGGCCTGCGGAACACGCCTACTGAAGTTTGGAAGCATCACTCCCGCCGACAGAACGACAAGTCACGAGGTGCTGTCATGTCCGTATTCGACCCGCTCGGTCTGGCCTCGCCCGTCCTCATCACGGGCAAATGCATGCTTCAGGACATATGGAGATCAGGGGATCGACTGGGACGAAACAATAGAAGCCGATGCACAAGAAGTGGCTAAAATGGGTGAACGACATAAAAAGCTGGCATCGATCAGAATACCTCGATGCATATCGCCCGCCATACCGAGTACATGTGTTCGTCGACGCGAGCGAAAGTCGTACGCTGCGGCCGTGTATTGGCGTATAAAATTGAGCGAACACGAAAGCGCAGTTTCGCTAATAGCAGGAAGGCTCGCGTCGCTCCCTTAAAGTCATATCGATCCCTCGGCTCGAATTGCAAGCGGCGCTGTTAGCGCTCGATTGCTTCGTCGATACTAACTGAAATCGAATTGAATGTGACCCGCAAAATATTTTGGACTGATTCTCGCACAGTTCTATCTTGGATCACTCCGACCCACGGTCGTTCAAACCGTTGTCGCTCATCGTCTGGCCGAATTGGAGGAACACGACGGTGAAATGTTGGAGGTGGGTGCCTACGAAACTGAATGTCGCTGATGACGCGACACGAGACCCGCCTACCACTTTGATGGAACGCACCGATGGTTCCACGGACCCGATTTCCTGCGCAAAGCGAAGACGAATGGCCGCAGGAAACTGTTGAAAGCGAACAGCCGACGGGAGGAGAGATCATGTACGACGTTGACACTGGTCAATAAAGAAGACTCGCAAGTCGTACCAAACGTGAGCCGATTCTCGAGTTGGACCCGATTACTCCGCAGTATGGCCAGAGTATTGCAAGCTATTGATTTGTTTCGGGTCAAACGAAAAGTTAATGCATTAAAACATAAGAGGACGGCAACTAAAACGAGTTCAGACCCAACATGGAAGCACATAAGCAAGAAGGCGCATACACCAGCCCAGAAACACAATAGAAGACTTGAAGAGACGATCGGCACCCTTTGAGTTTGAATTGTGATTACATTCGAAGGCCGAAACGTTTTTTGCTCGAGGCGCAAAATGTTTTGAAACGACACACTTACGAGAAGGCAAAGCGGTCACACGAAGAAGCCGTCTACGAAAGTTTGTTATGGAAATTGATAATGGCGTTCTTCGTCTGAAAAGAAGAATAAAGGCCGCTAAAGGTGTGTCGTTTACCTTATCGCCCCGCTGTGCTCAGGTGGCGATAGTTCGATCGCAAAATTGATCATGAAACACTCCACCATGAAAGGTTCAATCACGGAAACCACAACACCGTGATGAACGAATTTAGGCAGAGATATTATATCACGTCGTTGCGATCGAAACTACGAAAAATCGCCTACGAATGTCAATGGTGCAGAATTAACAGAAGTCTGCCGAAAATGCCGCGTCTGCGGAGGGTGATCTGCCTCCCGAACGCCTACGTCATCACCAACCTTCACGTGTACGGGGTTGGTTGATTATTTCAGGCCTATGAGGTGTGACGATAGGCCGCAGACATGAAAGAGATACGGGGCGCTATTCACATGCCACGACACGCGCCGTACACATTGAACTGGCGGAGTTTTGTCATCAGACTCCATGATATTGGCTTTGCGTCGATTCATCGCTCGAGAGAACTCCGAGAGTGATGTATTCGGACAACGGCACAAATTTCGTCGGCGCAAGTAAAGAACTGATGAACATACAAGAGGTACACGAGAAGATGAAGAAAGCCGACGTCCACCATACCTTGGAAGTTCATACCTCCGGCGCTCGAACATGGGTGGCGCCTGGGAGCGTTTGTGCGATCTGTCAAAACCGCGTTGGCCGCCATTGAGAGAGAGCCCTCGCGAAGAAGTTCTCCACCCTACTGCTGGTAGCCGAGCACATTGTCAACTCCAGACCGTTGACGGAGGTGGACATCGAACCTGCCGAGGCCGAGGGGCCTCGCCTAACTTCCTGATCGGGCGCTCCTGCAGCGCTGCCGCAGCGGGCCACTTCGACGACAACGTGCTCCTCGGGCCTGCAAACTGGCGCACGTGTCAGCGCCTCGCCGATCACTTCTGGCAGAGGTGGTTGAGGGTACTTACCGACTCTGGTGCCCCGCCGGGCGTGGCGACCCATATGCCGCGCGCCGGCCGAGGGCGACATCGTGCTGATCGTCGACTCATCATCACCTCGATACTCGTGGCCTCGAGGCAGAATTAAGAAGACCTACCGGGTCCTGACCAGGTTCATCTGGTGGACGTCGAGATGACTGGTGGCGTTCTGCGGCGTCCCACTTCGAAGATCGTCGTGCTGGTGTCAGCTGAGGCGACGGCTGTTCCGTGTCCTGAAGTAGTGCTGCGCACCGAGGGGAGAATGTTACGGACAGCCGCGCAATTAATATAAATTTAAAGATTGTATTGTGTCTTATACGGACTTATAAAGGATTATTTGTAATTAATATTTATTTTGTGTGTGTTTTATTAAAGAGTTTTTTGTATAGTTTTTTATTACCCGGGTAGGGACTAGTTTTAAGGAAAATATTTGTTTGTTTTTTATTAGAATTTTGATAAATTGAATATTTGAAATGTAATGTGTGCGTGTGAGTTGCATACGAAATCGTGCTGGTGGGGAGGACCAATGATAGGTTTTAAAGGCGGCCGTCATTACAGCACGGCCGCGATCGGTGTCTTGGCGCTAGTGGCGCCAATGCATACAAATGAAGTGCATGGCCACGCCTCCCCAATTAAAATGTATGCAACTCACATGTGCAACGGATGCACCACCTATAAAATGCAGTGGGAGTGGTGCATCCGACACAGTTGCTAGCCAACCGTCACATTGCAAAGCTCGGCTGAATAAAGAAGTTTGAAAGAAAACGCTGTCCATCATTAATCGCCGCCACACTGCAAGAAATCTGCTGACCACAGAAGCGTGCGCTCGGGAAGAGAGGCAATTCGGGGTGCGGGCTTACGCGGCGATAGCTGAAATCGGCGTTACAAAATGTATCAAGCAGAAGATTTTCGAGCTACGATGCGGTGACGATTCTAGAATTATTAAAATAGATAATTCATCATCGTTCACTAATTGGAAAACAGAGGAGAAATACAAAAGTATAAAGAGATTTTATGATCTTTATGATTAATGGACATATAATAAAAGCTAGAGATTCACCGAGTATGTTAGAAATTTCCTCAAAAACTTTTAAATCTCTTTGTGACGCGGCTAAAATGAACAATATTGACTATAAAATAAAAAACAGGAAAAAACTTAACAAAACCAACTTAGAGCGTTATATAGAAACAATTGATAAAATTGAAGGTCGCGATCTTGACTTTCAAATTATAAAAAACTAGCTGTCCCGCCCACTTCGCTGGGTAATTTTTATTTTATAAATAAAATGGCGAAGGATTTACGGAATTCGAAAAATGAGTAGCCTAGAACCATCTACAAATCATTCCGCATCGAATGGTCCCATGTCTATACGTTTAGTAGTTTTTACGTGATTGGCGAACAAAGACAACCTATTTTCATTATATGTGTATAGATTATAAAATTGTAAATACAAACATAAAAGTTGCCAAAGTTATTGAAGCATTTTTACTGATATTCCAATTTCGACAATCAAATTTCTCAATTCATCTCTCACTCTTGTTGAAAAAATATTCCGCTTTAGAAATATTGATATAAAATTTGTTATTAGATGTTGTTAGATGTGAATAAGACTGCTGATCTCAATGGTTTTTCAATTAAAATTGTAAATTTCATTACTATCGCACCACAATCGACGTTTGTTTTTAATAAGTATTTGAATTATAGCGTGTCTTCTGTTCTGACGACAGAAAGCAAAGTTGTTCCCATATTCCATGGCGATAGTAAATTGAACCTCACTAACTTTAGGCCTAAGTCTGTACTGCCGACAATTCGAAAAAATTTTAAAAGTTGATCGTAAATCAACTTCTACTACATCTTTACAATAATAAATTAATGTCAAAAAATAGTTCGGTTTCACACAGGTCCGCTCAACAATCAATGTTGGTGTTGAGTCTTAGAAAAAATTTTGAAGCCTGGAAGTATTCACGAGATGCGATATAAGAGTGTTTTGCGATCTTTCCCCTTGGAAAGATCGCAGGAATCCTACCCATTCGTAGGATTGTGTAAATCACGAAATACTGAACAGGAAGCTACATCAAGCTAAGGAGCTACGGTCTACATGAGTCTACATGAAGCTATGGAGTTACGGGCAGCACACTCGACATTCTAACACAATTTTTGACTAACAGGGCTCAGAGGATCAATATCAAGAACACGAGGTCATCTGGATCTACGATGTATGGAGGTGCCATAGGGATCGGTCATTGATCCGTTTCTGTTTTTAGTTTATACTAATGATTTATTAAGCTTGTTTATCATCTGTAGTAACTGACAAAATATTTTGAATAGGAATTTCTTTCTTTTGAAAAAAAAACGTACATGGTATTAAATATGGATTCTCCCTATGCATCACTTTCCAAATACTTTGCAAATAATTATTCTTGACAATTTATTTCTTCTTTTATGGATTGAACGTTAGCCAAAAGTAGTATTTCGTTTTTAGGTAATGTTAATTCATGGAGTTGAATGGAAAATTTGGAAGTCTTTAAGTAATCAAATAATGATAGTTCAACGTCTTAAACCTTTGATGGATTCGCGATTCATTATTGGCACTGTATTATTAATCAAAAGAATTTTTTTATGATATCTAATGGCGTCTTATGATGAAGAACAATTTCAATTATCTTTTTTGACTGCCAGCATAATAATTCCTCAACAAATGTGTTGTTCCACTTTTTCGATTAACCGAAGCTATATGACTCATAGTCATCATTCTCTTATTTAGAACTCGATGCAAGGTTTGATATTGTTCGATATTTTAAATATTTCTAAGTCTTAAAATAAGAGAATACTTTGTCTTTTTTATCAGCATATATTTCGTTCAAATATTCTCGGAGCCTTGAAGGCTTCACGGCTTCATTTGAAAATAATTTTTGGCATTTTAAATACATAGGTAATAATTCGTTTGTAGGAGATTTCGTAAATCCATATTTCAAATACTCGATGTTGTACTGCCGACATTTCTTCTTAGTTTCAGACGTTTTGGAATTCACAATTTCAGTATATTAACTTTTCAACCGATTCATAGAAGTTATATTAAACTAATGGCTATAATGACTTCTTCACTTTGTCAGTCACGCGCGAGTATGGAGCGCTGGCAAAGCGCACAAAAACAATAAGACATTAGAAGAGCTATTCCTGCTTTTAATAGATTTTATTTCGAGCACGCAACGACTTGTATGCCTTGGTTAGTTTGCGGTGCTCCGGTGCCAAGTGCACCGGATCACCCTGCAAATAGGTTATTACAAGTTCCCGCATTCTTCCCGAAACATGCTTGAATGCGTAAATCACGTCTTTGTTTACCAACTTGCATAGACTTGTTGACAACAATCCTAAAACGAATCAATTAGTTTGTTAATGCTTATTTAAATGTTTATTTACACTATAATAATAAGATAAATAACTTGGACGGTTAGACCAAATGTTTTTTCATCAAAATAGATGTAATTTCAATTTATTTTGTTGTAATATATTTCTAATTAGGTAGGTATGTCGCGAATGTCGCTTTGACTCTCATAACGCCCCTCATTTGCCTTTACACCCGCTAACTCCCCACAAAAAGCCCCAGCAACCAGGGGGCGATCCGCCCCCGCTGGGAACCATTGGTCTAGCAAGTCCGCCGCCTGTTCGCCAAATCGCATAAAACAAATAAAATAAAATAATATTATATATATATATATATATATATATATATATATATGTATATATATATATATATATATAAATATTACTTTATTTATATATATATATATATATCTAAAAAATATTACTTTAGTCCTTACTATTTTGTCAAAAAACAAGTTATGATTAAGAAATGGCAGAATTGAAAACTTCTTAGCTTCACAGACAAACATTAATTTTGTGTTGTTAAGAAATATAAGACATATATTAATGTTTTGTTTTTGACAATCATTACAATATTCAAAATATTTTTCCTTTTATATTTTTTGTTTTATAATATATTTATATAAATCTGATGATGAAATAAATATATCTGTGTGTGTATATTCCGTTTTATTAGAACTGCTATGTACAAATTGCTGATCGATGGGAAACATTTTCTATTTCTAAAACTCTATTACTTTTGCTTTTACCTAAGAAGGGGCAAGTGAAAACCTTAGTTTTGAAACTTGTAAATATTAATTATACATATACGCACACACACACACACACACACACACACACACACACACACACACACACAAACTACCAATGGCCATATACAATAGCAGAAACTGAGCCAATTTTAGAATTTACTTGCGGAAAGTTTCTGTCAGTCAACTCAGTGACAAGTAAGAGCTTATGACGTTATCATAAAATTGGTTTATTAACTTCGTCAGTTACAAAGCCCTGTTATTTCGGAGCTTAAATTTGTTTTTGTTCATATCGGAAAGTCGTCCCCGAATCTATAATTATTTAACAGTTACTAATATTTCCTCCGCGATCCTTCAGCGTATTATTTGAACGAATCGGAAGTTATTATTTCGTATTTTGGGACCTGACATTGCTCCTCACACATAATGCGTTTTATACATTGTATTAATTCTTTAATAAAAAGATATTGTCTTCCATCAGAGAAATTGTGAGCGCATGTAAGTACATCGTAAAACATGACATAATCATTTCGAGGAGTTGGCGAATTCAAATGCCGGCGCCTACGCAGTGACAAATTCCATGGCCCATGGCTTGATGTTCTCTGCGTGAACTACATTTAAATAGTTATTGATCCATTTATAATAAACCAATTCCATTATAATAAATATGATCACTTACTTTATTTTGAAAGTAAAACGTAATATTGCGTATTGGGCAATGTCTGAAATAAAAAGATATTAAAGTATTGCTGCAAATGTCGCAAAAGACGGTGACATTTTTCATTTTTTTTTGTGTTCACGTGATATGTTATACGCAGTAACCTAGAGATTCCCAGAATGCACTTTTTTTTACTACACCCCGCCTTTCCCAATGTTACCATAAATTTCCATAAACGCTTCGGCTGCTCTCAATTCTCCCAAAATCAATTTACTCCCTTTCCCCTCACCCCGGGCGCACTTCTCCAGAAAATGGGTTACGCATAATTCTTTATTTGACTTAACCGTTACGGAATCGACGAGAAATCGGAAAATCTATCGAGGGAAACGAGAAAAATAATTTCCTTTTATTATTCCGATTTTGGTATTAATTTCCCTTTCCCCGATAATGGGCACTTGACAAAATGTTTACAGCACGAGGGCGATACCGGCGTCGAGGTTTGGTGTAAAACATAATAGAATTACATAAAAACGTAATATTATTTGGTGTAATATTACTTTCAATTTAATAACATTCGAATATCACAAATTAATAAAAATAATATAGAAAAGAATATGTATAATACAAATTATAAAAAAAAGCTGATGAAATTTAAAATAAAACCCTTAAATTAGTCACTTACGGCATACAAAATCATTAACAATTTATGTCACTAAAGTAAAACGAAAATCACATTACTTCACCAACCTGCAGTTATTTCACGTGGTGGGTTAACCCTCGTTACGTCATAATTTAGACTGAAATTTATAAGGTATTTTGCCGCGATATCAGATATGTAGACGTTGTATATAAAATTAAATCACTGTCTTGGGCAGGTGTGATATCACTTAGTTTACAATATAGTAAGTTTGATGATGCTGCTCAAGACTAGTTTAGGAGTAGTCGAGTTAGAACTTCGGAAAAGGTACAAGAAATGTGACCTATAAGTCTAGAATAGATATTTGCACGACCGTTTAGGTCTATCACCCCATGATTGCACCCCAGGTAAATTATCAATACGCAGATGACATCTCGCTTTAAATATACGACGTGGAAGTATTCCCTAATTTCATTCAGACACGACAAGTCTTCGACGTTTTCGGGCAAACGTGCACGGTAATTCGAGATAATCGAGATTGGCAAAAATGACACGCTCTGATGTTCTTCGAAGTAACGAGCCATAAACGGCGAATATAATGTTCCACGGTGCCGTGTGTCGAGAACACTTGTATCTCTCGTCGCATCGTATGTGTTGTGATGTAAGAACGTAAATTATTAACACCTGCGAAAAGATGATTGCTTCACTTTAGATACATTAAATGCAACAAAACGGAGTTGAAATTATAGGCGGATTGGAAGTTGACATACTAATTTGTTTTGGATTGCATTTAAATAATTTAAACTGGCTGTTTTTCATGGAATTTTTCTTTAACTTAAGGATCTGTTTCTGTTGAGTTTAGAAATGGTTTATATCGAAGTGAATTGAATTGTATTGTGGTAAAAAAAAGCCAATAATTTAAACGACTTATGTGTCCACGAAAACCTTAATAGTGAGGTGTGCCCGATTGAAATGCTTTAGAGTCGCTTTTTCACAGCGCTTAGGACCTTCTTTCCGGGGACTCGTCTTGACACCGACCCATAAAGAGATTTTAATAAAGTGCATTTAGATTAACAGTGCACTAATTAAATGCTTTTTTTACTACAAACATTTTTTTAGCATAATTTATAGCACATCGGTATTCATGGTTCACTTCTGAGGTAAATCATATTTACGAAACCGATTAAACAATTTGCAATATATGGTTTTCAGATTATTGTAAAATTGTGTCAATTGTGTTCCGCTAGACGGTTAAGTACGTGTTTTATAGAGTCAACACTCAAAATATCTAGAAAACTACTTGCAATTACAGTAACATATTTCGTTTAGGGTAATTCATAGACTAAAGTCTCTAAAATTTACGACTTGTGTAGTACTATGGACAGCTCACTAAATTGTAGGTTCCATTTTGATGCTGTTGTTGGAAAAACTTAACGGGTTTCATTACACGTACTATATTACAACTCTAATTTATAATTCGTTAATGCATATTCTTTTCGAATATTGCAGTCCTTGTACGGAATCATATATAGTTACTAAGTTCACATCAATACAGAAAGGCTTTATTTACCACTTAGCTTATCCTGTTGGTAATCGGTGCAAGTTTAAATCACACAGAAGAGCTTAGTAACCAGTTTTTGCAACTTCGCAAAGAAGCTAATACTCTCAGTATTTTCCTTTTTAAATTGATTCATGTTTACACTGAATCCACGGAAATACTCGCACGCATAATGTTCACATTCTTCGAAAAAACAGGTGCCAAGAACTGTCAACAAGCGTCCAAACGCTCAACGATTAAACATACATACACAATATACATAAAAATAAATACGTGTGTGTGTTTGTGTCAATATATATATGCTAGTTCTGAAGTTTTAGCGAAAAAAATCAATCGACTCACGAGAGCTCTTAAGTATTAATTAATTCAAATCAGTACTTAAAATTTAGTTTGTTTGCGGCTGTGTTATTAGATTTTTATTAATTTTACACATCAATTTACGTCACTCGTTATATATATTGTGCGGTAGGGTACAATTTCATAGTTAAATTAAGCTTTATGTTTACTGCACATTCCGTTTCTTGTCTAGTATTCCAAATTTATACATAAATTTCGACCATCAAATTTAGCTTCTTAAAAGTTGACTTTCCATATACATCGAGACACGACAAACTTAATTTCTAACAATTCAATATGAATGTCTTACCAGGCCATGTAAAATATTTTACGAAAAGTAGTTCAAAAATTCTATTATTGAAACCACAAAAATCACTTACAATATTTGAACAGCCTTCACTTAATCGTGTTCGAGTAACTTTGGCAGACGAAGGAGTGTCTGCTTTTGATAACTTAATTACGAATTAAGTAAATTAAATAATTAAATAAACACATACACACGCACGCACACACACACACACACACTATCTCTCTCTCTTTCTCTATCACACACACACACACACACACACAATGTAACACATTGTCGTGTAGCGTGAACATGTACGCAGGTATCACATGCGAAATGCGTCGCTTTAATGTTGATCTGGTATAGCTATTATTAACTGACACGAATCATAACTTAACTGAACCGTAACCGAGTAATATTAACACGTATCAGCTTCTGTAACACAACGAAATAATTTATGTACTACTGTCACGTTTTGCGAGATCGTGGTGATGACATAACTTGATACTAAGGAGTTCTCGTGTGAGATGAATCGTTAGGTTGAAGGAAAAAAAAATTAAAAAATAAGCGATACAAAATTATTACTTACGGTTACACTGCAACGTCCTTACTGAAGAGACGAAGCGCAAATAACGTAACAGGAAGAGTCAATTTATTATATACAATACAATTGAGGAACTCCGGCGCAAACCGAATTGTGTCCATACTCGGGCATAAATGAGTTAGGTACAGTTTCGAGTAGTTAATAGTATGGAAATTGTCTCTGTAAATAGTTTGCGTCTATCTCGATTGAGTCCAATACAATGCCAAAGAGAATGTAGACGTTCGGTGCAAAGTATAAAATGTCCTCAACAGGTGTTAATCTTTTCAAAAACGTTTCGGTATCATTATGTTTCAATAGAGAATCGTAAATGATTCAATATATTTCTTTAAGTGAAACCGTGTACGATCCACAAGTATCGATCTTTTTCGCGTATCCAACTTTTTTCAAATGGGTCGAAACTGTTTTTTGGTTATTCCCCAGTTCTTCAGCTATGTTCTTAGAACTAATATTGCGAACTAACTGTACTTTTTCATATAAAGTATCGTGGTATCTGGTTTTTTCAAATGGGTCGAAACTGTTTTTTGGTTATTCCCCAGTTCTTCAGCTATGTTCTTAGAACTAATATTGCGAACTAACTGTACTTTTTCATATAAAGTATCGTGGTAAATGGTATCGAGTTTATCCGTAACAGGTCAACCAGAGCGAGCTTTATCTTTGACATCCAAATTGCTGGACTGAAAACGCTTGAACCAGTTTTGTGCTACTCTTACCGACAATGCATTTTTGACATTTTTGACTTTGATTTTGACTGCCTGATTGGCGCAGTTGGTAGTGATCCTACTCACTGTGCTGGGGGCGTGGGTTTGATTCCCGCACAAGACAGACATTTCCTTATTTGATTAAAAATTAATGTTTGTCTCGTATCTGGGTGTTTCTATGTTCAATACCTATGTATATATTTACAAAAAAAGGACATATGTATTATATCAACTATCTAATACCCATAGCACAAGCCTCGTTGCTTAATTTGAGACCAGATGATGATGTATCTATATACGAATGTATTATTATTATTAGGTCCATAAATGTCACATTTTTTTTATCGTTTGTGTTGCATTTTTCTCTTTTTGTATCAAAACTTTGAAATGTATCGAATTTTAGGGTTAGATTTCCTCATTTTGATGAACGGAAAAACAATAAAAAAATGACGGACACCGACTTTACGTTTTATTTTTCTTTTTTTAATATATCATTTATCTAATAGTATTAAAAGTAATCAGATGCAAAAAATACAACAAGGAGATTTTACTGCAACTTTTTACTTGTAAAATGTGAAAAAACTTTTTCCGCAACTTAATGTTATCATTGTGTTATTATTATGATACTTGCATTAATTTCAAAAGAAGTTTGACTTCCTATTATTCTTAAGCTTGTAAGTAAGTAATTTAACACGCTGTCTTGTATTAATCAAATGTATCAATTTTGAAGAAATCAAATTATAATAAACACAAAATTTGTGACTTGTAGTTCTGTTCCGTCGCCATTTTGATACATGTCAATTTAATCGTGGCCGCTGGACCACTCTTCCCGGTGCTGTTCGTGCGGTGAGTCGGCAAATTGAATCGTTGATGGCCGCTCCCGTCGAGCGGATCGGATTAAAATACAAATTACTGTAGCGTTATAACTTTTTCCCTTTGTTTTTAGAAAAAAAAACACCGAGATGTTTAATTTCATATCTTCCGTGATTCAATTCATGATGTATTAAAAACATAATTGTCGCGTTTGGACTCAATTTTATCGTGACAAATGTGAAAAATGATTAGCTATAAACACATTCGCACTTGCTTAAATGCAAAAATGAGTTAAAAATCGTATATGGATTGGAAATCAATGCAACGGATTGCTATACGTGGCTGAATATCTTTGACAAGTCATGAATAAAAAAGTTTATAAGTAAAGTAACGCGCTTATTAGTTTTTTAATGGATTATATTCCTTTACAGTTTATACTTTTTTACACTCCTTGAAATCATTTCTCAAAACAAGTACCGCTGACTGGAAGCCATATTTGTGACATGTTAGCTAGACTGTTACAGCTTCTTCTGGCTCTTAAATATCAAACCGGTCGTAGATTATTTATTTTAGAACAGAAATCACTTTGTGCAACTCCGGATTGTGTGCGAAGTATGTCACAAGATCTGGGTCTGGATACTTTGAAAGTCAAAATTTTTTTTTCTTATTGTGTGTGAAAAAGCAAGAAATGGAACTTCTTGATCGTATTTTTTGAATGTTTTAGAGAACACTATGCAAACAAATGATAGTGTATCGATTAGAATTAACTGCCTTTTTTTAACCAAGTAGGATTGTTAAATATGGAAGATTTTATTTCGAGGTAGATTAGTGACTAATCCGGTAACAATAAAAAAAGACCTATTAGCGTTTTTTTATAGTGTTTGAGGGGCAAACGAAGGTGTGCGCCCAAAAAGCAGGTGGTCACCGTCACCCATGGATACTCAGAACCCCAAGGAGCCAGTGCGTGCACCGTCACCTATGACCTTATTTCGTCGTGGTAACCCGGAAGGGTTTCATGACCTTTGCGCCGTTGGCACTCCTGTGCCTTCTGGCCGCTTAAACGAAGCCTACATAGCCTACGGGCTAAAAAGGCAGGCGCCTTAATGTTTCAGGGGGTTTTGTTCGTGCGAGTCGGACATACTATGATATCATCTTATAAGTGCGCTGAAATGGTTCTTACTAATTTTATAAAGCATTAAAATATGGGTAAATATCATTTGTGAAAATATTATTACGAACTACGCTCATAAACAAAATTATAAAATAACTAAACTAATAAAATTATAAATAAGTAACAGAATAGGGCTCCGCTTGTTCATCTCAAAATGCGTGGGTGTTGTTCATATTATGTGCGTATTTAGATTTGTCAAAATATTTCTAAAAATGCTAGGTATTCGCAAACTTCAAAGGCTATGTTTTTGACTATTTATCCACGACCGCCTCTAAGCGTTTGACGATTAAAATACATTGATATTACATTTATATGTTGGTTCATCGACTGTATAAAGGAACTTCAATTTAGTAAATGTATTTCTAGACTAATCAGTGAGGACCTCATTCCGAATTTGTTTGGAGATAACGACCAATTTAATGTAATTACTTGAACTTTCAGAATTTTAACCAGCCATTGTCCCGCGGGTAGTTACGTATGCCGCAAAGTCAAATTGAGTGTCCGTAATTACAGGCGGACTACGATTAACTTATAGTCAAGTGTTAGTTGAAATATAGAGTAATTATTGGATTGTACAGAATATATAAACAGAATAAATGGAAAACAGAAGGTAATACAAATATATTTTGTATGTATATACATATACAGAAATTCTTGCAAACTAATAGACAAGTTTTAGCACAGTAGTTCCCAAATTTATTTTTCTCATGGACCACTTTCAGAATTTTACTGGTTTCGGTGGACCTCCTGCTGCTACATTTCTACCACATTCTTAAAGTCGCCAAAAAATAAAAATTGTGTCGCTTCTGAGTTCTGTCCCTATATTCCGATAGGTAAAGTAAAAAAAATTGTACATTTTATAACATTTTATTTATTAAAGAATAGAATTACAAGAAAAATTAATAAGGTAATATAGGTTCAGGTCATAATTTTAATTAATGGGAAGGATGTATTTGATGGAGTGTCAGCAAACGATCAATGTTAGGCTTTATTTTTGTGAGCAATAACCGCAAATCCCCCCGCTCTGTGATGTTTAATTTGCTCCTTTTTTTTGTTAAGAGTTTTGTAACGGCACTAAAACTCCTTTCGACAAGGTATGACGAGGGAAAAGCTATTAAAAATTTCCTTGCGATTTCCCACAGTCCAGGATATTTTTCGGGTATTTCTGCAGCCAAAATGTTTGGTAGCCTTTTCTAAACTTCACCTTCAGCTCCTCATTGGTGCTTATGGAATTTCCGTTTCATCAAATGGATTTATGATCATATCCACGTCAGATATCTTCAAACCTGGTTTTGAAGTCATCATGTTAAATGTCATATATCTACCTGCGACAAGTTTGGAAATTGAGAATTCGCGCCGACTAATGTTTTGCTTCATAAATTTCAATTTCCCAAGAAAAGCCGAAATTATTCCCTGTTTTTATTAAATTCAGGCTGTCCCCTTGTAACTGCAAGTTAATATCATTAAATTTTTAAACAAATCTGTCAAATACGCAATGTCTGCTTTGAATTTGATCAAGTTTTCTTTTAAATCTGGATCTCTACTTTCTAGGAACTCTAATACGGAATCGAAAACAGAGTAAAATCTCGTTAAGCAAGCACCTTTCGACAACCAGCGCACTTCAGTATGTAGGAGCAGTCGTTGGAAGTCTTCATCATTTTCGTCGCACAATTGAGCAAATAAACGCGTATTCAATGCATTGTTTCTGATTTTGTTGACAGCTTTTATTACAAAAGGAAGAGATTGGTTCGACCTGTCACTTAAATGTTTTGCCACAAGATGTTGTCGGTGGATTACGCAATGAATAGCTGTAAGTCGTGGTATAATTCATTTGAGATGACTTATAAACCCACGATATCGCCCGACCATTGCAGGAACTCCGTCTGTTGCCACTGAAATAATGTTTGTAAATGGAATCGATTTTTCCGTAAAGAAATTACTCAGGACATTAAATATTCAATTCTTCGTGAATTTCTTCTTCCATAATAAATCGGACATATGCCAATAATAATGCTTCATTACCGGTAACGTTGACTCGTCCAGTTGTATAGAAAAATGAGTTTTGCAGATGATTGCACAAAACTTTCGATATCAGAGCTCATTTCATCAATGCGTCTTTGTACAGTATTGTTACCGGAATTCTTTTAGTACGTCAAATGGAGATTTGTGCAAAACAGTTTTAAAACCTCTTCAACAGCGGGTAAAATTAATTGTTCTCCGATAGTGTGCGGTTTCCAGATTTTGCTATAAGTAATGAGATATTGTAAGATGCCTGCAAGCCATCATCGTTACTTTGAGATGTTGGACGAACATACTGTGCATGGTGGGTCTCTTTTCATATTTTCTTTCAATGTTTGAAAATATTTTAAATCTTTACCTATTTTATCAATATGACTTTTTAGATGATCTTCGAGCTTTGATGGTTTCATAGAGTCATTACTCAAAACTTTGTTGCATAATAGGCACATGGGCAATTGTTTGTCTCTCTGATGGAACAAAACCATATTTCAAATAATCGACACTATATTGTCGACATTTTTTCTTTGCTGTAGCCATGTTTCGTGTCAGTTACCTTACCTGTAAAAAAAAATGTTTTAGTAACCAAGTTTTTTTCTGAATATAGGTATCACACCGCAGCCTTTGTCAGCACGCGGAAATAGAATTACGGCTTGTAAAGGGACCAACTAATAAACCGCTAAGACAAATACAGACGTTTTCACAAAACGGTATCAATTTTAAAGTACCTAATTTACCACTAATTTTTAATAGTACAAATAAAAAGTACACCACTCAGTATCGAATACTGATCATATTTGTGTAGGAAAAAATAAAAGTCGAAATCCCAAAATTGTCCATAAAAACGATAACTAACATTTCATCAAATCAATGAGTTCACGCGCTCCGTGTATTTGCGTATTTTTTGTCTGCGGCTTCATTGTTAAAACGTGACAAACTGGCATCGAAGCTCAAGCCCGCCCTTTTAAAATTACAAAATTAATTGCTCTGCAATATTGCTTATTCGGCCTTTTAGAGAGGTGCTTCTCTCGTGAAAAACAATTGAATAAAACGTCCTGTGTTTGTCTTTAAATCGAAAGAGGACAATTAAAATATCTGTAAGTTACTAAGTTACCTATCTATACAAGCAGTTGTGATCAACCGACTAGTACACGTAAACAAAATACTTAAGTACTATAACAAAAAAGATAGGTACTTACTTTTCTCCGGCACTAGCAAACACTGATATAAATTTTCTAACATCTATTTTTCGAAATTCCGGAAACAAATGAATGAGGTTTGGCATCAAGTATTTATAGTGGTGATCAAGTTCATGACCACTTTGGGAATCACTGATCTAGCAGGTGTAAAGTATTGCTTAAAACGTTGGATACAGAATGATAGTTTTTTTTTCCCGAGTGCCAAAATTTTCTGGCGTATTTATACTACGTGTCCTCTCTCTTAATAATAGTATATATATATATTAAGATTCCTTATGGCTGAACCCGATTGGGTATAAAATGTGTTCCTTTGTCTTTCATGAACACTCTTATGTTACTCACTCTTATCAATTTACTAATAATATAACAGATGCCGTCCGACAAACAAGTATTGAGAGAAGTGACGGAAATTTAAATATCAAATATCTACAAATTATTAGGTTCAACGGTTTCAAAATTTTCGATTGATGCAAATAGACAATCAAGTGATCTTTTACTTTCATCAACATAAAACAACTCTACTGGAATAGTCATCAAAGGTAGAAATATAAAGTTGTATAAGAAAAAGTCAGTATATAAATGTATAATCTAAATGAACGAATCACTGTATTCTTGATATGCCAAGGAGTCGATATAATGATGTAATGGATCCCTGGGGTGAGCAAAATAGCCAGATGTTAGGTTTTTCGAAAAATATTACAAAAAGCTGGTAGACAATAGGGCGCTGCGTACACTTTATCGATGCCTGATCATCAAAGCATCAATGTTTCACCGTTGAAGGATAAAGATAAGAATCTTAGAATCACAAATGTGACACCCGCTTCAGTTATTGCTAAACGACAAAATATAAGACGTTTTTGATTAAAATTTCGTATCCTACTCGTTATGATTAAGATCTATGAAATAAGAAACAAAGTCAATTTATGTCAATCATTTTTCAGTTCAATCGAATGGTTTCTCAGGTGTTTTGTGATCGAGAATAAGAATATCTACAAAGTTCTTAATTCAAAGAAAGTTAAAAGTTTACCGAGCGATTGAAAAACTCTTTGATTTGACGTTGTGGCAGATATTGTGGCTCAACTAAAAGTCAATAAGCCATATTAGAATCCAATAGTAGTAACAACAGACCTAGTTTAGGATTACGATTGAAGGAAAAATCGCTAGATATTAAAAAATAAAGAAATTCGTTTTATGTCCACCCAGGTGGAGCTACGGGTACAGCTAGTTATCAATAAAGTGGTTGATAATGAAACAATTCACTAATAATTTATTTACAAATACTGTAAATAGAGGTCGATAGGCAGAGAAAAGTAAGGATATCGTTTTATTTATTTTGTTATGAAATCAGAGCAGCGCCATGGCTGGTTAGTTATAAATGAATGTTAGTTATTAGTAGGTTAACATTACATGAAGTTGCTGCTTTTGTATACCGAATTGTCATTTCTAATTCTGGCGTGGTAACAAATTCGTAATTAATATTGTAATTGAAGTTGTGTGAAGCGATTAATTTTGCTGAACGTCACTTCCGTCTAAAACGATTTCAAATATTTTGATTGCGTGTATTGTGTTTACGTCGTGTATTATTTTGATGCGGCATAACAATCAATTGCTAATAAAATCAAACAACAATAACAAGGTTCAAAACAAATACTTTTAATGTATTACACGTTCTATGTGTCGAGCTATGAATGCAAAAGTCGGTTTACTTTTAAAGGAAACAAATTATGAATTTAGTACGCACATGATCTAATCATGACATAGACGTCTCATTCGAAATGATCAACGAAATGTAAATTTACGAGGGAAATTTAAATCGGGAAATATCGATATTGCTTTTGAGCTATTATGGATTTAGTTTATATTCTCCATTTTATATTAGAACTTTGTGTTAAGATGTTGGATGATGCAAGCACGTATTAGAACATACGAAAATATGAAACTACTCACAGAGATCTTAAACGTATCTTAGTAAAATGAGACTGAAATCAACATTTTCTTAAAGACGTTTCAAAGTTTTACATAGTTACGCTATAAATGTAGCGTCGTCAGGAAATCTCGCCGCAAGAGGTGCGGGATGGTCGAAAAGTTGAGCCTAATCGTATTGTGATTATATTTCTTGTTATCGGTGATAAATTAGTGGTTCATTTGGTAAAGAAGTAGGACATCGGAACTGACACTAGCTAGACGAAATGAAACAGATATATGACTCTACTATAGTATTTGTCTATTTATATTAGACTATTTTTGAGTACTTCTAACAATCAAATATATGTATATACGCACACACACACACACACACACACACACACACACACATATATATATATATATATAAATTATAAAAGCTAACACCACACTACCCTACTAAGTCACGATTAAAGACTTCAAAACTAAGTTGCGTTTGGAACAGTTACAAAGAAAATGTGATACGTTAGAAAAAGAAATCAACAAAATTACAAAGAGACTGAATAGAAAAATTTATATTATAATCAAAAAGCAAGAGATTTAATTAAACGAAAGGCATGCCAAAATAGAAAAATAATGAACAAGAGATAATTAATCTAAGAAAATATATAAATGTAGAAATAAGAAAATACAGACAGAAACTGAGTACATGAAAATGGAATTTCACATAAAATCAGGTAGACTGAATAATGCAATGAAATGACTTCAAGAAAATGAAAATTTGAATACTAATGTAACATCACAAAACTAAAAATGTCAATAAAAAAAAATGAAAGAAATACTAAAACAGCCACTGACATGTATAGTGAACTCTAATATGATAAACAAATGATATCGACTATAAGAACTAAGAAAGATCTTGACAATCCAAAACAATGCCGTTGTTCCAAATCAAAATCAAAAACAAAATCGTTGAAGAGAAAGCATCAGTTGAAGATAACATATCTAATGAACTATTAACCTCAAATTATTGCGTATACACTCATGATTCTATAAAACAGAAATTATAACAATGGAATACATACCTCATCAATGGGACACTTCAACTATTATAATTTTACTTTAAAGGAATAGAAAACTAATGATATTTCCAATTACAAATCTGGTAACAAATACTGGTACTGGTAATGTTTAATGTATACAAAATAAGATAATACCAGAGCGATTAACAAAGACCAAGACGATCAGCGATAATAACAGACAGGATTTCGAAAGGTTTCTCAATTACCGACTATATTGACATCATAAAACAAATAATTCAGAAGTACAACAAATATCGAATCTAATATATGTGGATTATAATAAAGCATTCGACCCGCCTAAGCACGAAAAAAAAACATCGGAGGATCTTACCTCACAAGGAGTCCATAATAAGTAGGTACATTTGTATTATTATAAAACGTATACGTAAATATGAGTGCAAGAATACATAGAGAGCAATTATTAAGCGAGGATTTAGGCAGAGTTCTTTATCACCCAAAGTTCTTTTGAAACTCTAGAACATACATCTCGTCAGTTTAAATGGATCGAATAGGTACACATGTAAATGGGTGTTATTAAATCACCTAAGATGCCCCGACAACCTTATATTAGCATGTAAAGATCCAAAACTTTATAGGACATAATTGAACAGCACGAAAACAAAAAGCTTGAACTTTATTATTATACATGTAAACAAAGTTAATGACAAAATCACAACACTAAAATTCTAATGAACTTAACAAAGTTACTGAATTATGAAATATGTAAACGAATACATATCTTGGCCAAATTCGTAGACCAAACAACAATAAAATTGGATGGAAGTGATACTGGGCTCTAAAATACGTCATTAAAAATCGGATATATCAATTAAAGGAAAAAGGAAATATTTAATATGGGCATTCTACCAGGGTTGCATAAATAAAAACATTTAATCATTAGAAATTTGTCAACACAGAATGGAAAGCGGTATATTAAACATAAAATTAAAAGACAAAGTTCGGTTAACAGTAATAAGAAAACGAACCAATTGTATAGATACAAAATATAGAATTCACCAACTAAAAGGCAAATAGACTGGATATTTAATAAGAAGTGTAACAGAACAATGGGCTAAAAAGTGTCACAATGCTGCCAAAGAAGAGAAATAAAGGTAGACAGTATTGTAGGTGGGAGGTATGAAAACATTTGGAAGGGAATTTGGCGGGAACGATTTGGACGAGAAAAGCAAGAGATAGATCCTTATGGAAAACGCTTAGGAGGCTTATGGTCAAAGCAAGACAATCAAGAAGGTGATGTCTAGTATAAAAATATTGATTGGATGAACCTACACTAATTTTATAATGCTAAGTGGAAATAAGCTGTTTGTAACTGTAAGATTGTTGCTAAAGCTGTTATTATTATTGTTTGTATTAATTAAGATTTCAGGCTGTAAATATCATATCTATCATGATGTCTTAGTTTAGTAAGTATTATATTTTCTCTTTATTACAAAGCACTAGGTAAAATTGTTGAATGTAAAAATGTTTCCAATAATTAAACATAGTCAAAGTTTGTTTAATTTTCAATTTGGGTGCTTATATTTAAAGTTTAAAAGTCTATTTCCGAGAATTGATAAAGTTTTCAGCAGCCTTTTGTAATCTTTAATAGCTTTTCTCTTGTCAATGTGGTCCATTCTTCTAGGTTTCTGCTGTGATATCATGTGTTTGTCAGAGCGAATCTCTCGAGTATATTAACAACAACAAAAAGCTACCTAGTGTTTTAAGTGAACAATCGACAAAAAACAAGATAGGTCACAGAGCACAAAATATAAACCAAAGTTCATCTAGAAATAAATTGCATTTAAAATAATTACGAAATTTGTGAGAATTTCCATCTTTTTTGTAATGTTCTTTCCTTCTACAGATAATATATGAATAATTAAATTATTTCAATTAAACTACTGCATATTCAAATGACAAAATAGACAATCAAAACCGAAGGTACAACCCTTTAAATCGGCAAACGTCCCCACGAACTAATGTCGGGCGAGTTATCATCCAAATCTTGGCGGCCTTCAAAGCCGAGGCGGGATCAGGCTTCCCGGCGAAACCTTCGAGGGCGGAAACGCGGAAGTAAAAATCGATTTCAATAAATACGGCCGGAAATCGAAACCGAATGTTGTAGCGCTTACTACACTCAGTCACCACCGGTTCCCGCCTGTATATTCAATAATATGATGTCTTTATACAATATGTTGTTTCTGAAATGGAAGCATTTTATAAATATTGTGGCAATATATGTAAAATTCCAATATATGTAGTAGCTAAATGATAAAAACATGATTAAGTATATAGTATAAGGGATGTTGCTTATGAATTTTCGAAAGTTTAGGGGCTGGCAAATCTTGATAAGATATTTTTTATTGGAAAGTTGTATTATGCTGATCAGGTGCCCGATTATGGTAATACAATAGCGTTATGGAAATCAATCATTGTCAGTTTGATGTGGATGCGATATGTATGTTAAAATACCTTATCTAATTAGTTATCAAACAAGTTATCATAGTCTAATACAACTAATTTATAGTAATACCACAAAAGATTTTTCAAATTTTTTCAATTTTATATATTCTTAATAGTGTAAACCATTTGTTTTCAT
The DNA here is from genome assembly GCA_005406025.1 of Eumeta japonica. Classification (NCBI taxonomy): domain Eukaryota; kingdom Metazoa; phylum Arthropoda; class Insecta; order Lepidoptera; family Psychidae; genus Eumeta; species Eumeta japonica. Next base: position 25,533 of record BGZK01002560.1, on the reverse strand, counting down.
TTATCACACCCATTTGTTTGAATTCCCATAAATTTTATGATTACTTTTATTGCGATTTATTTAGTACATAAACTTTTATTTTATATTTTGTGCTTTGATTTACCTATCGTATTTTTCTTAATTGTTCACTTAAGCACTAGGTAACATGTTATTTGTTTTGTATATATACTTAACAAATAGTCTAAATCATATGTTTAAGTATATATGCTCATCGAGATGCGTTAAATAATAAATAGGATTATTTCAATTTTATATTCGGCTGAAACTTTGTTACATATTATTACTGAGTACCCTTTGTTTGCTGTGATGATTCCATTTTGCATATTTAAGCAAAATTCATTGCTGATGCAATCATATTGAATGATATCGCTTTTACTTCGGTTCAACTGTACGATTATAATAAAAAATGCATTTATAGTTTATTTTATCAGTCTTAATAATTTACGTTAAAAAGTTTTATATGAATTTCCCAAACAAAATAGCATTCGCGTACGGACCTTTATATTTTAAAATTATATTATAAAAAGCACATTCTTTCAAAACACGTTCATCTAATACTTTACGAAATAGTTGAATGAGTTTTTATTTGAACATTAAAACTATTTTGATCAAATTCTTTTCCTTTTTTTTATTTAATTTGTTAAATATACTTTATTTTTCGATACAACTACACGTTTATAACATATTAGCTTTCGTCCATGTGAACATAGAACGAATTCCTTTATTTTATACAACAACCGATTGCGATCTTAAACATGATACCAATCGCTATCTCTTCTCGATTCTAGTCCCGGTGGTCTCGATACCAATGGGTCCCAAAGTCAATTTGATTTTGAACCCTTTCTCAAACTAAATAGGTTAGTATTGAAGTAATACTCGGTACTGCTGCAGTATTGGACTAATTCAATGATCGTGCTCTTGATTTTAAATTTAGTCAACACTTGACTCCGACCTTCGTTTCGTTCTCGATTTCAATATCTTCTGGTCTCGACTTTCGGTTCTGCTTTCCGTCTGGTTTGCAAATTCGATTCTGTTAATAATCACGTTTCCGATTTGGACGGGCTTAGTGTTAAAATGAATTTAGACGATGTAACTCAGAGATAGTGTGGCTTTCCATAAGTGGAAGAATATTTGGAATCTGTATCTGGAATCTTTGGAATGTTAATGAATTAAATGAATGAAATGCCAGAATGAAATGTCAACAGTATATTTTACTCAAGAAGCAAAAGCGAAGAAATTCATGAACGAATTTTCAGAATGAGTTCAGTAATTTGGTTCAATAGTACGAATACGCAGGCAAAATCGGGGGAGTTGTTAGTTTCATTATTAGAAACCATTCCGTTTGCGAGCACCACCTATGTTATAGTGATTTGAAGAATGGTTTAGACACACGAAGAGAACGAACAATATTTATACATTATACAACCCTACTTCTCCCGTACACTCAATCTTTGTGAATAACGCATCTCGCCATTTTTAATAAGCAGTATTTATAACGAACCTAATAGTACCTCGCTCCATAAAATGTTTCATACAAAAGTCAACCCACATCTATTCTGTTTCCAAAATTCTTTCTTGTTAGGTTCTTACATTATACAAATTATTATCTGAATAAATTTAATTTCTAAAGGGCTTCAAATTTCGGAAATCTCGCCGTGCGTGAATTGGTGAGTCGCTTTTTCCCAATTATAAACTTATTGTTTCAATTTTATATTAATTAATAAGCTGTTCCACTAATTGATTTATTGTAAAAGCAAACTTCTCATCATCAATGGAACTGAGTGTTATGTCAGGCTTTACTTGTCTCTCTGTTAAACCTTACCCTCCGACAATCTTTTGTTTCAGATTGAAAACCTCAAACCTTAAGCTTTCCACTCTGGTCCGGTGGAGATTGGGGGCTGTTAAAGACTGTCGTCACCAACGCGGTGACGGCGTTCTCGGCTGACAGCAATGTGCTCCCGAGGCACGGAACGAGTGGCTTGAGTTGACTTCAGTCGAAGAGTCATCGGTCAATTCGGTTGTGGTCGAGATCGAACTGATACCTTCTGATCCGAAGCCGAAGTCTTAACCACTGAGCCACCGTCACCCTGTATTGATTAAACTATTTGTTTTTATAAAAATTCATACGTTGTAATTGACATATCCGAATTTCATTTGGTAAATTAATATTATTTTAACATAAAACCGTGTCTGTGGTTGAAATATTTAACATAATACAATAGTGAATTTATTTTAAATCTATTAAAAGTTATTAAATTATAACTCACAAATACGAACTTATATAAGCACACACATACATACGCACGCACGCACGTGCAATACGCATGCACTGCACACGATACACATGCACGCATGCGCGTACACATGCGCATGCACGCTGCGCACGTACTACATTAATAAGAAACGAGAAACTAAAGTTTGTTGATGCTGCTATATTCTTAAGTTACACTTTGATGGGGTCCGCGTATTAGTGAGTTGGGGAAAAGGTCTTTTTTTTTAACTGTATATGCAATTTGTCGATAAAGTAATTGAAATTTCTCAAAATTCAATTAACGGAATTGGTTTAACTTTTGAGAAAGTCTAAGTTGAGTGAACCATTTTAAAATGTCACAAATTGCGTTTCGATCTGTTAATCAGTTCAAAAATTATGACAGGTTAGGTTAGGCAACACACACAACACGTACAGACATCGCTGGTTACATAAATTCGTACGATCCTAAAACGTCAGAATCAATGAATTTTGAGTTTCGAAAGAGGACTGAAAACAGTATTTTCCCAATTTATGATAATTCTTCAATTTTCATTTTCATAGTCAATGAAAACATGTCATCGTCTTTTGTATCACTTCATATTAAATATTAAAAAGTCATATTAAAGCAAGTAAAGGGAGGAAATTTCTGAAAAATAATATACTGCAGTTCTGTGCAGTGAAACGAATACACCAATAAAAAAGATCAAAGTGTCGTTTAAAAGTTCTTTCCAACAGAACGAAAAGTATTTCAGAAACTTTTTTATGTGTGAAGTTGACGGCCTTTCTGACATCACGTCAAAAATGTACTAGGTAATTCTTTTAAATAACTACCAGATAGACATTAGTGGAACAATCGATTTTAGTACAGTGTACATTTAGTCTAATTGATCTCTTTAAAATAATATTAATAGTACATCTCAAAAATATGTTATTGCGAATTAATGTGAATAGTAAAGTAGTAAAGGTTATGAGCTGAAAAAGAATTCACTGTTATCGATTTTAGATGAAACATTATATCTGCGAATATCTATTACATAATATTGATGTATTTCTAAAACTTGAAAATCAAAAAAATCAAAATTATCTTTATTTCGTAGGTAATGAAATTACACTTGAAATCGTCATTAATAAATTCATTTCGACATTACCGCCCATTCCAAATGCTGATTCACCGAGAAAAGAATGGGCGAAACTCAAGGCTTGCTCTTTTACTCATCAATACAAAATATTTAGTCATTTATAATTTAGTTGACATTTAAAATAATATGAAATAACCTGATAGGCGAGCAGCTCAATCCCAGGGGCTTTTTCATTAAGATATTCCAATACGGTATAATAGCCCTTCCCATATAATTTTCTTTTAACGAAACGTTTAAACTCAGTAAATGGCAAATTTTGAATTTCAGTTGGGATCTTATTATAAAGCGCACACATCCCATTGATCCCTTGATCAATGTTAATACTACCAATATATGTTCCTTGGTGAAATACGTATATGCGTACGAATTGAACGTCTTATTTGCTAAGATAAGCTATCTGATAATCGCTCTTATCAATTACTGATATGTAGACAGGGATTTTTTAATCGCCCCCCTGCTGAGATACACCTCTCTACAAACTTTATTTTTGAGATTGGGGGTTTGGACATAAAGTTCGCCACGCGGGTCCAATGAGGGTTGGGAGCTGCTAATAGTTTAGAACGTCATCTCACCGTCTTGTCACGCCTCCGAGGCAGAGGGCGAGTTGTTTTAATTTAGTGTAAGTTGAAGGCCATTGGCAAATTTGTACGTGTTCAGGATCGATCCGGTACCATCTGGTACCAATGCTCCTAACATCTTAGAAATTACTGCTTTTGACATAAAACTGGAAATTCATACGTCCGCTCGTGTTCACAAGATACTAGTACAAGCGAACTGATGCAATACACATTGCGCATCGGTGACTGGAAACTTCATAAGTGTCGTCATAAAACTTATACAAATGATGTTCCTATTTCTCTATCTCCTGACGCTTCCATATCTATAAATATACGCAGTTCTGTGATAGTGTACACGAATAACAATGCTTTCTTCTGTGTTAACTTAATAACTACTAACAGACTGCTACTAATCAGAACTCCAAACAGACCCTGTTTCCGCTTCGAACGCGTACACGAGTACACCACAATTGATACACGCATTTAATATTGCGAACTACGCTCATAGATGATAAAATAATAACACAGTAATTTTCCATATTAAAAAAAAATAAGACAATAGGACCCTGCTTGTTTATATCGAAGTGCGTGGACGTGCTTGTTTACGCACGTTGCTTGTGCATTCTAATTGGTAAAAATACTTGCGATTCTGGTAAATTTATTTGATTATATCAGATATGATATGTGTACGCTTTTGTGTTTTTGATTAATTTATGTCCTTGCTTACATTTAGGGAAAATATTAGACCACTCGCGTCGGGATATATATCGGGGTTAGAGCGCCAACGAATTGATTTTATTTTATGATCCGAGTCCTTAAAAGTAATATACGATCAATTACAAGTGGTAAAGTGGTCTGGTTCTGCACTTTTGTATCACGGTGCAGTTGAACATTACTTCACATGTTTTCTACCTGTTTACATCTCCTTACTCCTCGAACACCGCTAGAGGTATATTGTAAGAATGTATACAGAACCCAAAATCGTGGAGTCGACTCGCTCTTCTTTTTCTAGTTAGAATAGCACATTACCCTAGATTCCTAAGGCGAGATAAAGCAATAATTTCCTAGCTAACTGCCGGTAATCAAGCTCCCCGAAGAAAATGGCATTCGTAAATAGTCAAATATTATTCTCCTCCGTGCTGTAATGAAATAAGTGCCGGTTTTGTTCCTCTCCCTTGTCCCTGTTTTTAACAAAACAGTGATTTATAAAATCTTATGATATAAGAGCTTTTTCGCCGGAGTGAAAATATATCGTCGCGTTAACTTGAGAAGTTCAGTCATGCAAAATTAATAGAAGCTTTTATGGGAGGAGTACTAAAATGTTTATTTTGTCTCTTGTGAATCCGTCATGTCTCGTGTTCCACGTACTAGCTATATATGTTTCAACCTCATTCCATTAAATTTCAAAGACTTATTTTTATTCTGGCTTAAGTTGTTTTTAATGTTATGTTACCTATTTTAAATTCATGCAATGTACTGATAATCCACAACGTAAAATGTAGAATTGTGGCTCACATGCGATCACACTATGATTGATTACCTTCATGCAATTTTTAACTGTATAACAGTTTACAAAGTACATGATAAAATGCTCTAAGAGGTGAAGATATAGGTAGCCATAACTGTTGAGTGAGCCATATATAATAGCCATAACTCTACTGAGTTATTAAAGTGTCAATGAGTGACTCGGGTGCACGTTTAGCCGAACATAATTTATACTACAGTTGGTGGTTAACTTGTGGTTGAAGAAACTGAATACAATGTTAACGCAGATCGAAATTGCATAAGCGAACAAATCTGTTTCCATGGCTGCAAATATATTTTTGTATTGAATATTCTAATATGTAAAGAAACAAAATGATGATTAACTAATAAAGTAAATGAGAAACTCTGCAAGAAAATAATTATTATCTTTTCATTATAATGAATGTGCGATATTAAGACACAAATTAATATGAGATTTCGACATAATATTGTGAGTCTGGAATTTTCATAAGGGAATAGTTGCCGTCAAATAATTGGGGTTTGAGTTTGTTTATTAAATGTTCGTGTTGATATTGATAATTAAATATTTGTTACGGGCTGTCGTCTCTTTCAAATAACAAATTTTCCGAGTCACTGTCTAATAACAACACGAGAATTAACAGTGCAAGTATCGTATAATGAACACATCGATAGATTCATTTTTATCATTGTTTTGTCGGGTATTAATAAACCTCGCTGTTGAGGTACACTTCTACAATTTTCAAGGTCGATTGAGGGACTTTAGGCATTTAAGCCCACTGTGCTAGTTCAGTGTGGTTTCGTGTAAAACCCTTTTTGGATATCGCAATTAAAGATATAGTTATCAACACCGTTACCGGCATGACGCTATCACATTTACACCTGCGAACAAAACGGTAGCTATATATCGAATTAACTATCTAGTTTAGGCGTTCTAGCAAGTCTCGGGTTGTGTAAGAGTGAGAAATAAAATATCGCCTTTACCCCAAAATAGGTCTTGCATGATATGTTATTATTATATGTATATGTATAGATACTACAACTTATGTAATTGTAAGTGTGAGGTATGTTTGAGGAAACTCTATGAACTAATAGCTCTTTAGGTATGGTGAATTGTTTGAAATACAGTTATCATGGACATGGATAGATGACAACATAGACAGATAACGAAGGTTGTCTTATCAGAGTAAAACTTTTTATCAGTTAACCTTGTCTTACGTACTGGGCTACCAAATGTGCATAAAGCGCTTCCTCTCCACTTTTTATACCGTGGTGTATTTCATCGTTGATTGCATAACAAATAGAAGTAATGTTTCTGGTTAAAATATGTAATTTAAATTTAAATTTATTGACACTACTTAATAATTAATAATATTAGAATATTATTATATAAAACTGTTATACTTTTTGTTTCAATCAGAACCAAAGGAGACTTAGTTGCTTATTGTTGTCTTTACCGAAGAAGTAAATATTGCCTTCTAACCGATCTATAGTATACTTAATTACTCACACTTTTGACCAAAACATTTTGTTGAGTTCAGTGTCAACGTCCAGGTATAAGAGTGAAATCTACGACAATAGTACAAACTTTTATTGCAGGAAAAGTCACGTAATTTACTTCATAACAAAGACATGTTGCGGTTACGATTCGAGACTATCGACCAGCAGCATGAAGTTTGACGCTAATAGTTTTCGTGTGGATATAAAGGAATGAAGTCAAACGGTATGAAACATTTAATTTATTTCAATATAAATTCACTTTCAATCCACAGAATGGAGATAATAAACAAAAACTAATGAGTTACGTAAATATAAGTCAGTGTCGAACAAAGCGTTTTGTTAATATAAAAATGAAATGAAAATGAAAAAATGAAATGAAAAAAAATGATTCAGTGAATTCAAATGAAAAGTCCTCAAACGTTATTTGATTATATTTTGAATAGAGATGTTATTTGTAAACTTCATATTATTCAGTGCTCTTTCTAGAATTTGGTTCTGTCTAGAAACGATTTTAAGATTAGATGTGTGTACCGCATTACTTCATGTCAATCCAAATTCATCGCTTTTCGGTCTTTTCAATGTAATATTTCATCATGGAATTATTGATATTCATGTGTAAACTACAAAGTATATGCAGTACACGTACTGTTAAGTAATCAAATATACCGAAAAGAGCCTTAAAATACGGATTAATTAGTAGGAAAAATTAAATTAATATTTACGTACGCGCCTAAAAACTTTAGTAAAGCGTATATAATCCGAAATATTCGGGCGGGCGTATTTAAAAGAACACAGCTGTGCCTGATACTTCGGCGCCGCCTCACGGCAGTATCTTCCGTTTTCGATGTGCGTACACATCTGATGTATTTTGAACTGATAAAAATTATGTACTCGAACAACAGAGCTTTGTTTCGCGTCTTTCGAATTTACCGCGGTGCGAATGAGAACTTTCCAAGGGAAAAGTTACTTACGTTAATTTCAAAAGATAAATATGTAAATACATAATATGAAATGTACTTGCTACTAACGCTCACATTAATAATGTCACGCAAATGCTATCTGTCTAAGCCATGTCATGTACTGCCATCTGTTGATATGAAACTTACGTTAAGCCTACTGGCATAGGTACTACATCCAGTAGCATAGTTACAATGCAATTACTTATGAAATCTACTAGATGGCGTTAAAAGTAACATTTTTAAATACAGTTTATTCAATATAATATATAAAAATAGTTTTTTTCTGGAAAAACACCTATATAAACGAAATTAAAAAGCTATACGTAATCATAGTACAAATGATCGAAACAATTGGAGCCGTTAGCGAGATACCAACGTATTTTATGTACATTGGTGTATCGTAATCTAGAATCGGTTTCTCCGAATCAAGACTTACTTGTTTAAGTAAAAAGATTCAAGTCGAAGCTTTATCGGGTAGATAAGTTACTGCATAATAAAGGCCATTTATACTTTATATTTCGAAAGTCGTAAGTAAATCAAAACTTATATTATGATATTTATTGAGAAAAAAGTTCTCATAGCATAAACAAAGGAAAAAATCTTAAAATAAATAACTAGTAGTTACGTCATATGAAAAAATATATTTAAACATTCAAACCTACTAACAGTGGGGTATGGACCGTGATGTAGACCAATGTATAGGTGGAAATTTTTAAATCTGCGCTTAGAAAACTTAGGAGTTTCAAAATATGAATATTTTAAGAACATTTGAAAAAAATTAGAAAAAAGCGTTTTGGAGTTCCTGGTATCAAAATCTCGCCAGTACCGGTATCACAAAAGACAAAAATCATCGAGACTCTTGATAGATGAAATACCGACATACATAATAAAGTTCATACGGAACCATCAAGGTGCGAGTCCTATTCGCACTGGTCCGGTTTATTTTGTTGATGAGAATCCGTGTACGGAATAACGGTATCCGTTACTCCGTAAGTATTTAAGTACATTTTGGAAGGAGCTTAATGTTGAAATGTTTTAGTGAATATGTTTTAAGCACGTATAATCAAAAAATGATATTTATATATTACTATTTTTTAAAGTCTCATTTGTATTTTCAAGGAATACCCAGTTAACAACGATACACACATATAATGAAAAGGTTTTGTTTTGTCCTGGTATCACGTAAAAACTACTAAGCATATTGATATGGGACTGACCAATCGATACAGGATGGTTGATAGATGCTTATAGGCTATTCATAACACAAAGAACGTAAAAGCATATTTAAATAAATGTTTGTCATACGCTGAATGGATTGTAATTGCATAGACGTAGATTATGTTCTCAGATACGATATAAGATTTATATAATAGGATTATTCTATATAATACAATCACCTTTATCTTAAAACAATTTATGAATATTAGCAAAATAGTGATGTGCACTATTTTTGCTAATTATAAATCCGTAAACGAAAAAGGACTAAAATTGGCATCAATAGCAACAGCGAGACATGGAACTTACGATGAAACCGGAATTGGCATCGATAACAGGATTGCGATCGGGATCAAAATTAACGAGAACGATAGTGGCTAATATCAAAAATTAAGGTAATCATACGCTCCGGTAAGATCTGAATAAGGCGATGAGGCAATCGCAAGCGAGCGAAATGACGGACGTATTTGTGTCTTAAAGAGGACAACAATTATCGCTGAATGTTAATTTACGCCCATCGAAGCGGACGGGCACCGGCTAGTCATAAATAAAATAATCTCATTTCAATACAATATTTAGAGACTCCTCCACCATCTCCTTTTAAAATGACATTTCACAAAAAGTCTGCGTATCACTTTTAACAGGGTTTTAGTACCAACAAGCATGAAAAGGTAGACATGCACGCAAATTTTATTTTAAAAATGACTTATTGTTAAATGTCAGTTTAGAAAAAGGGTGGAAGAGGAAGGCTGTGTAATCAATTATAAATAGATTTTCGTTATTAAGTTATAATTAATAATTTATAATCAAAAATAATCTTTACCATTTCAGATTTTATAATACTTAATATAAAATTATTTTTGCAAATTGTTGTATATTCACTAGAATAAAAATATTTTTACACATACTATGAACATTATTCTATTATTGACTGACGTATCTAGTTTTCTAGTAATTGGCTCTTACGCAAACTTTTAAAACAGTAGAGGTACATGTGTTTTCGTATACAGTCAATTTATTTATGGAATATAATTAGGATCAACGCGCTAGTATGTAAAGCCTACAGTTTAGACTAACACTGTTGACAGATCATTGATTATTTAATCTCCTTCTAAAGATACAAAAAACTATCTAGAATCGTTATCTACTTAATTTTGTAAGTAAGAAAAAACAGATATTATAGACACGACATAAGTATCGGTTTAATTGGAAACGGAAAGTGCAAATTCAATCGTGTTATGCGCAACTAGATATCACTATCTCGTTTCGCTCTCTTTAATTACAAAAATTGACCATCAGCATCGTCTTTTAAGATATATACCCGCCAACAACTATTTTATGATATGTATATGCATATTAAATATAAATATATTCAACACAATACGTCAATGTCTGTACGACCACTCTCACCTCTTTGTACGTGCTCTGAATACGTAATTAAGAGGAAAAGTATTCGAACGGGGAGCCCTCACGCCGACTATCGGCGGAGATTTGGTGCATTTTTAACTAAGTATCGAGTCAGCCTCCCCGCCGTCTCACTTGAGTGCATCGGGCGTGTGCACGTTCACCGTGTGCAAGCTAACAAAAACGTAAATTAATACAATTTTCAATTAACGGGGTATTAAATTGAAGAAATTGAAATACGTCATTCATTAGCGGAGTATGATAAAAAGCAGTCGCAAGTATTTCGCAGCTATCGGAAAATAATAAAGATAAACCCGTCAGAAAAGAGTCGTAGAATAGCCATTTAATTAAATGTAAAATATATTTGAAATAAAATGCGAAAAATAAATACAACCTTTGCAATAAATTCAATGAAACGAAATGACAAAAAACTATTGTACTCTTTATGGAAAAACGATTTCTTTTTGCGCGTAAAGCTTGCACTTGTTAGCTCGATATAAAAGTTGAACCTCTTGTCTGACTCGCGAATTGAGAGTGAATAGGCAGGTTCGACGTGGTTGATTACGTCTGTCCAATAGCTCCCACTTTTCAAATAATTTTCGTGGCAGTGCCCCCTATGCGTTTTGGAACTGGATGTTGAAAGAAAAAAAAACGATGCATGTACTATGTACGCGCGTGAAAAGTTATACTTCTTTGGCGTAATTATAAAATTGTTTTAATTGCATGCAAATAATTAATTATAGTAAGATAATACAAGGACTGGAGTGGGATAGTCAATATGGTTGATAGAGTTTAATTTAAATTAGAAAATTAAAAATCGATATTCGTTTTCTTATATAAAATATAATATCAAGTTTATCTTTTATTTGAAATTATAAAAATATGAACGTTGGAAGAAAAATTTATTGATTCTATTATAAAAAATATGCTGAGTGATAATCAACGCTTCCTGATATTGATTTGTCCATACTGCCAATTGAAATTGAGGAAAGTCTTTCCAAAGAGCTTATTTCTACTTTCCCGCACAATTATGTTTCAAATACCATTTAATTTTAGGCACATGTATCCATTACCCCTTGGTTTGCTATACACCAAAATGTTTTGTTCCTATAAAAATTCGCCTTAAAATGATGTTCGTTACAAAAGGTACATTTCTAGTATTTTTCTTGCTATGTATAATCAAACAACCTTTCTGTTTGAAAACCGCTTATTTTATTGTAAACGTCAGCGTGCTGAAACATTACTCTGCAAGAAGACTAATTTCTTGAATTATATAGTAATTATTTGACCCTAGAATTACGTATTAAAACAATGTTCTATAAATTATTCCAAAATGAATATGACATAGGTTTCTCAAGCCCAGCATCTGATGTTTGTAGCGTTTGTGTCTTTCGAGCAAATCGAATTAAAATAGAATAAAATAGAAAAAGAACCAACTAAGAAAGAGTAACTTACAGTAGCAAAAGAGTGCACAATTTACGGTCAAACAGCCCTTTGTATATTTTAAAATGGTGAATTAAAATATTAGATGAAAATTGGAATTTGCTAGACATCAAATTCTAACAGAATGTATATCAAATCTTGAGGGCATAGAGAAAGTCAAAAGAATGGTATTAATGAAACGTATTTCGAAGCGAAATGTTAAGGTTTTGGGATGTGAGGCGACAAATTATGAACATTATCGATTTGCAGGTATAGAAAAAGCACAGAAATTATTAAAACGTATATAAAGGATTTCACTTGAAATAGACGTAATTAACGTTACACCAAAAATTTATCAGAGAATAAAACAAAAGATGGGTCATATTTGATCATAAAACAATTTGGAAATAATTGGAGGACCTATAGAGATACAATATTTTGCTAAATGCAGCTGCTACTGATACAACTAATTAATATTGAAAATGAATGTGACTGTAGAACAGAAGATGTAGGCGGAATTAGAGTTTAGATAATAAAAATAAAGATTTTATAATATTTTATTGTTATTTTTGATGTTTTGGTGCACAATACCACTGTTATTTCCAAAAAGTCTATTTCATAATGATTTAATTCTCAGATTTCCAGTTCAAAACAGATTATTTCTTGGAGTCTCCATTAAGAGTGCTTACTTCCAAATTTCATTTTTTTAATTTTTTGTATGAATAGTTAAAAATATATAATAATATAAATACTTGATGCTAGGTGAATATGCTTATTAAATACCGTATGTTATAAAGTAACATTCAACCCATATTTTTCGTGTTAGAAGTTGTTTGCTATTTCTATAATATACGATAGAATGAAATTAAGCCCTTTGAAAAGACACTCCTCAATTATCAAAAGAATTATCTATAGAACTATATAGGAATAAAGGACCTCATTAGGATATAAGAAATCGTAAAAGAAAACCTTAAGTCCTTAAACACCATACATGGAATAATTGAAATGCATACAAAATGTATTGCTTAATTTCATTCCAATAGCTTTGACATGGATTAGAGGTTTCTACGGTAGCGTCCTTAAACAGAAGAATCAGGTCTTAGATCTAATCCAAACATAGCAGTTAATGCGAGAATTTATAACAGGGAACCATCTCTATGATGCGAACCTGACATTTTGTTTCCAGTTTACACATGGAACGAGAGTTTGAACCCTAATACAGAAGTACAAAGGCACAATTTAGCCACTTTTCCGTCTCATTTTTATTACAATCGTAATATAGAACATGGGTGGATTAAATCAATCAAGTGCGCTGACTGGCGAGAAGACGCACGGAACATCACTCAGTAGACCGAATCCCTCGTTCCATTAGGCATTCAAGGACTTCGCACGCATCACAAAGGTAGGCGCACCGTTAAACTGAAATTAAAATTATCTATCTAGCTGAAACAGCACAATTTTATGCGTCGTATACGGCGCCGTGCAGTTACGCGCGCACTTGTGTGTGAATTTACTCCCACTATATTACCGTGCGAACTCGAAGAATGTGTCTCGGACATTTTATTAATGCCATTTAAATGTGTGTCAGGGTTGTTGTGTTTGCGTAACATGTACGCGGCGCTCCGCGGAGGCTGTGTAGTTAATGGATCGCCTTTGCATAGCAAGGCTTCGGGTTCAAAACTTGACCACGGCCTGTATCATTGAGGTTTTAACTCAGTCAGAATACACGGCGACACCTCGTCTTCTTCCCACAGTTGCAATTTTCTTATGTTCATTGTACGTTGCTCTTCGATAGAAAGTTTTATTTATTTATTTAATCCGCTAAGATATTAAAATTCATCAATGCTTATTTGTCCGGGTCATAATCTTATCGTGAAACATAGATCGAAATTTATTTACGGCTTAAAGGTATAACAATTTTTAGGGCGTTTTCACTCAGTAGAATTTAAGTTCTAGCTAAGCGAATCTCAGCTTAACTTGAGTTCCGACAGAATTAAACGCGTTTAATGATTTTAAACGGCCCTCACAGTTAACAATATCTTATAATTACTACCAGTCCGTGCATAATGTCTACACATTACACATTTGTTCATTATCACAGTGTTTACAGCTGACGTGCTGGCTGCGGTGGCGGCCGGCCAATCGTTTCGATGTCAGTAATTTTTAAAAGAATAAATGATATCTTCCAATGATATAGCGTAAGAAAAAATATATCTATATTAAATGCCTAAAATAACTTACATAATTGTCTGGTCACCTTAGGACATAGGCATATACTATCGATATCGTATATCTGGGCGTTTGAAAACATGCAATTCTTCAGTGTATTATTTTGATGTATCTTTTAAGATTCGCCAGCATAAGTCACGTTAAGTACTCGAAAGTCCATTTTTGACGACCTAATTAGAAAACATTGAACCTTATTACTAAATACAAAACTTTTTTAGACTATATATTACATGATGAATTTTTTTGTCCATCACGTAAATATTGCTGAATGTATCTGACTTTGACCATACGACGCGGAATCGTCTGTAGATGGTTATTGACTATTTATATTATTGAAAATGTAAAATTATATTTATTTGGATGTTCATTATATGCTAACGGCTAAATGTATTGTAATAAAATTTTACATAGAAATTGATTATGTTCTCAAATGGGACATAACATTAATGAAATATAATTGAATTCCATAACAAGATTGCCTTTAGGTGAAAAATTGTAAGAATACCCGTAAAATGGTTAATATGTTATCACTAACATCCATGGCCAAGAAGGACCAAGATTGGCATCAAAGCCGCTATTCGAATAGCGGGACCGGGATCGGAACTAGTACTAGAACCAGAATCAGTCGCGAACGCAAATCGCATAAAAGCACGCTCGTGCTATGAAGAGCACGTTAAGCTTTCGGTTATGGGAATACTTGACGGCACTTGTGATATCAGAAGATTCCTACCGACGCGGGGCTGTGGTAAGCAAATTCCAAGCTTGATCAATGCTGAGCCAATCTGAGACACAGGATGGTATATTTTAGACAATGCATATCGTTAAGAAGTATTCATTGAAAGGCAGCGGAAACATAATATAAAGAATGTTATAACATTTTGAGCGAAAATAAAGTTTCTATTAATCATACAATCGACCACATAGGAAATGACATTGAAAAATCAGACAGACAAATCTCGCTTACGTAATAATTGTTTCATAGATTCTACGGAAACAAGACGGAGTCGAATTTAGTTTATTTTATGCACTGTTTAGTGCCCTCATATTCAAAGGGAATTTTAAAAGTAAATTTTAATATTATAAACTTTAATGCCTGGAATTCAGATTAAATTAAAGAATCAATATTTAAATAATCAGTGTTATCGGTACGTATAAACAGTAAAAGAAAAGAAAAATACGATTTTGATAAACTAACAATCATGGCAATCCATTACCTCATTTGTCCGACATTGTCTAGCCAATTGGATAAACCAAATGCACAATCATTCTATTGAACAACAACACATCGCATTAAACTAAAATAACGGTTTCAAGAATTTATTCCATATTCGCCCATCATTTAAAGACCGATCGGTTTGTTAATGCAAATATATGCCAGAGAAAGAAATAGAATGAGAGAAAGCAATGAAAAACAATGCCTAATGATATCGCTAACAATGGAGATTCAATAATAAATCACTCGTAGCTATATCTCCTAAAGATCAATAGCTGGGGATTCGCGCGGGCATCTAAGTTGTGACTGATCGCGTTTCCCGCATTACGTAGTGCCTTCATCCGGGGAAAAGATCAAAGCGACAGGAAGTATCTGTCAAGTGCGACACGGATTTGTGCACTTACCATTCCGCACCGTGATTCTGTAAACGCGTGATTTTAAATGCTGTTAACCTTTAAGAAAATTTTGCTGTATTTAACATCGAACTTTCATAAAAATAAAAACGTAAAAGTATTTTTTCGTTTCCATTATCCTAGAAAAATATAAAGTGACATATTATATGTTTTTTACAATTTTTATTATCGATTATGAAACATAATTGTAATTAGACTATAAAATATTATTATAATTCTTAGCTATTCATGGATACCTTATCAAGAGTTGAAACACTTTACAGTGTTTACAAAAGTAGTGTAATTTGGGTAAGTTTTATTATGCGATCATAAATAAATGTGAAATAGTGGCCTAACGGTTTGCGCCAATGTATTTTATGGTTCCGTATATTATGTGATAAAACCGAACCGCATATTCATCTCTTTGTATCCATCTGTCACAATCTATATTCTCATAATCTAAAAATGAATGTATATTAGAGTTTAGTACATATCCAGATTCGTCTGGAGCACCAGTTCAGGGACGATGGCTTGAGGCAATTTTGGCAACTATAAGTTCAAGGCAATTTTATTTATTTCCTTGAAAATTTGCCTTGGTAAGTTTTAATTCTAACTACGAGCGGATCGACCAATGACCTTTTAAGCTCCTACGGCCCCATGAAAAATGATTTGTTTTGACTAAACGGTAAATATTCAGCGATGATCAATAAGATAAAATCAGCAATGCTAAGTGCATGGGTAAGACATTAAATTTAGATAAACGTGAAGTCTAAAAGGTCTACGAAATCTATGTGTTGTTTAAGAACTACCTACCAATATTTAAGATCTAATAGGTCAGCTGTATTTTGATTGCTTCGAATACCTAGGGAATGTATACTTGTAATTGATACGAACAATATGTTTGTGAAAACTGTTTACAGGTCAAATTTCTCCTAAGAAGCCGACGCAAAAAGACGTCTAAAACTCATTAAAATTAATGGAAGAAAGATTATATAATTATAATGCTGTAGGCTTCAGCTTACATGTTTGACTGTAGATACATCAATAGAAAAATTTTGAATTACGACACATGACATACCTTGTATCGATATGTACTGTACTCAAAGATGATGATTGTGTGAAAACGAAGGTCACAAAAAGTTTGGAAAAGTTTGTCTGTCACGCAAAACCATAAATATGACAAAATGAGTTAAGCAACAAATTTTAGAGCAACACGAAAATTTCTAATGTCAGTTACATACAATTATATGAAAGTTATTTTAACACACTCGTGCTGAAGTACAAACTTACATAATCTTTTCATTGCGGTTACACCAATCTTGTATTGATCTACACTGACAATGCGGATTGAAGGGTGCTAACGACCGTTGCCCTCAATGCTTTGGCGACATCCAGAACTGACGACTTACAAACGTATTGATCAATCTGTCCGTGATCTTTGAACTCGGTGCCATCTGGTTCGATGGTAACACGCTGACGCTTCAGCCGCTTCCGCTCCAACTCTAAACTTAATCTTGTACAAATAGTCTAGAACAATTGAATACAATTTATCACACAACCACGGAGACAACTTCTGCAGATCCCTGTTCTTTGTCATCACTTAAATTTATCTAGCGTATCCAAGTATATTCCGGGAATGACATTTTTTTTTCAAGGGAAATGAGATAAGAACGCTTCTGCCAAGAATATAATCAGTCAATTTTTTTCTCGACCCTCAAGAGGAGACGATATTATTGAATCAACGACGCCTGAATTACCAACTGATAATTTATTGTCCTATGAAATAAAACGCTTTCAGTGTTAAAGAAGATAAAAATCTTTTATACAAATATAATCATAATGTTTTTGAGTAATTTCAAAAATGTTTGGTCTCCTAATACCATCTTAGGTTCAAAACGAATTGTAACTTATTTTGTAGTCAACAAACGCTAAAATTTGAAAGAATATTAAAAAGTTAAATCTTAATTATTATGATATTGTTTTCTGGAAACAATATATCTCGATATTATTCGAGAAATATTGCACTCTTTATATTGAAAAAATTAAAGTCGAAAATATGTACATTTCATTAAATACAAATTCTCTCAAAAAACACACAAAGTGTAACACGTGCCAAATTCGCTGCTCTAATTTGGGTTGCCAGCCCAAATGCTTACACTTAATGCCTTGTTTTACTTGATACGAGTGGAAGTGTTTGGAGAATACTAAACAGAGCACTACTCTCGGCACTAAAGGGAACCAGATACTTTAGGGATCGACGGGCAGAGTCCAGAGGGAGAGAGAGCCTTTTGCCGAGGCACGAGACCGAGTCCGTAAGATTGCCTTTTTAAAGAAAAGTAGGTTAGCCTTCTATGTAATGCAGCCTTCGATTTAAATTTCAACGTACCGCTCGGCACGCTGATGAAAATGAACAGTATGCAGAAGGCAATTAAAGTAAAGCGATCAAATAATGCTATGACATATTTATATAGAACGGAATATTAAAAGAAGATTATATGAATGTGAAAATATATAGAAATCATTATAAGATGCGATATAAATTCACGTTAATTTCCCAAACGGGTAAGCAGAAACCTTAGATCTACATTTCGTACGATTCTTTCATAACTTTTACGATTTACTGATATGCATCCAAACAAATATGTACGAGATATCGATAAACAAATCCGTTGCTTTGGGCAGTTAAAGTGATCGGTTTATATCTGTTATAAAGACTTTGCATCGTGGAGCGACCTGTTTTTATTCAACTTTTGCCCTAACGATATGAGTTTCCTAGTATTACTAACTGTTAACATGTTATGCTAAATCATACCGGTATTTTACATTACTACATCCACGGTTCAAAAAAATTCCACACCCACATATTGTGCGGGTATTGCATTTACATCGTACGGTAATACGTTACGGTGATACAACTTTCTTGTAAATTGCTAAACGTATATAAATGTTCATTCAAACAAACGTTTCCAGCTGTAAATAAAGGACTGACTGTGAGAAAATAGAAAAAGGCTGAACTAAACAAGAATTGGTTACGCCGGATTCGGTTGTCGTTTATTTTAAGAAATAGAGTCGAAATACCTGGAAAAGATCTTTTGAATAAGATTACATCAGTCGTTTAAGTACAGTGAGCAAAAAATGTTATTCTGATTCAAAATAGTAAATACGTGATAAATAGTGTAAGTAATGTTAAGGACGAGAAGGGTTATTCCTTTAACTTTTGATATATAATGTTCATAATTTTCATCATACGTAAATCATACCGTGTCCGTCTGGGTAGTAACCCTGTACACGAAATTGATTATAAGTTACCGACTGATCTGTACATACTCGTATTATTAAATCGTAAACGAGTCGTGATTGTACATTAAACATTTTATCAAAAAAAAAAACAATCTACACACGTTGTAATTATGTAAAAAAAAAACAAAGAATACCCTTTAGAATTTTCTCCTGTTTGTCTGTGCGTTTGTGCACGATAATATTAGAAGAGGATTAACCGATTTGAATGCGATTTTCACTGACATATTGCGGCAAACTTACTGTAAAATTTAGTGTTAATTTTATTCCAATCAATTCATGAAAAAAACATTATGTGTATACATCATACCTCTGCATATACATTTTATATCTTATCCATTCATCCAATGTCTTAAATTATTTATGGTATTTAGTAATTTGATTGAAACTAAACGAATAAAATAATTCACGAAGACTATTCTCTCATATATCTGTAAATATATGATATTTATTCAGTAACTTACACTATTACATTTATAAAAAGACTAACTTTAGTTGGTTCTATTGCCTAATCAGCAAAGCAGTCCTTTAAAGAACTGTTTATACGAATTATTCAAGTTTTAGAGGTGACAGTATATATGTATGTAGTAAAGCGTTCGCCAATATGTATTTATTCTGTAAGCTTATAGACAAAAAATGGCCCATAAACAATGAATATAAAAATTTACTACGCCATTTTCTATAACTGTTACAGGCAGGTGTTGTAATAAGTCCTAATATAAATAAAACAAAAGGATATTGTTTTTATTCATCTAACTGTAATATAATCCTTTTTAAATGTATATCATAGCTTTTATGACAAGCATATTACACAGACATTTTTAATAGCCGAATTGTTGTATAAGGAGTTTTTAGCTTTTATAACACACAATGTTAGTATTATAACAGGGTATTTATTTCTTTATACAAAAACTATGATACAAAAACAGCATATGAACATTGCTAAATGTTGCTATAAAATCACACTTATGTCCTGAAAAAGAGATTTTATCCCGCTTTTATAACGATTCTAAAACATTTTAATTCAACGTTAATTCGGAATGCATTTTCCTCCTTAATATCGAGAAATAATTAATTTAGGAATTAATGAATTCAAAATTCGTGGGGTATAATTCAGTCATGCACACCCCAATTTCAATTTGAATTCAATAGGACAGTCAAAACTTTCTTACAACAAGTATTATAATGGTCCTCAATACCTCGAAGTTTATTTCAACTTTGATTGACAAATATTTTAATAAAAGCTGAATAATAGAAATGGCACTTAAAATTCATGCTAAAATTAACTTTAGTTTAATAGTGAAACTACTGTCTCACATAATTTTTATACTATTAGATGAACATTATGGTAACAAAATAAAATACTAGAATTTCTTGCACTTTTTTGTAAATAGATTTTATTTTATTTTTTAAAAATTAAGTAAAAGATGCTAAATCTTGCGTATATAATATATATATATATATATATATTATGACATGACCGTATAAATCTTTATATATATGTATATATAAACAGTTCTAAAGATTTATACAATCATCATTTCACATCACAATCACAATCACACAGATTTAGACAACTTTCATATGTGGGTGCGGATAGTATTAGAAAAATTTAAATGTAAAATACAGTAAATAAAGAAGTATAAAAAATAAAAATATGGTACAGGGCAGATACGGGCACGGATCCCGTGACTCATCAAGAAAAGCAACAAATTGTATTAGCTGAGTGAAATAAAATACATCTGAATACTGAGCTGAATAAAGCCCTCGAAATTTCTTACTGATCGTATTATTTGAAGAACACGACGTATCTTAGGGACCCAAGCGCTCTGCTTTCGGGCGCGACAATATACATATATTGTGATAACTGAGTTATGTAGGCAGCATGTGAGGCATCCGGCCTTCGTGCTGAGACCCGCGAACGTGGTTCCATTTATGATACAAAGTGTAAAGAGCTAAAGCTGAGTCGGGGAAAACAAAAGAATTGAACGGGGCTCCGGCCTGGGTAAGTGGACTTCGATAGTAATAAAAACTACATGATTGAACGTAATTAAGATTATCTGAACAAATAATTGAGAAAGTGATCGAAAAACTATTTTTGTCGCTGCTATTCTTTCAATAAAGATCTTGGGTATCGCAAACAGACGAGGTTACATCTGGTAGAGTCTCCGTCTCGGCACGCACGAAATGAAAACAAAAATCATGTAAAAATCTAAAAATGGCAGCAGTTTTCTAAGATTTACCTAACGAATATTTATGAGGATTTTATAATAACTACGAAACATTGCCTGCGTCGAAGAACTGGAGCGTGCAACAGGAAAAAGCGGGCTTAAATCTGTATACGGCGGCCCCAGCTAAATTTTTCTTAACGGCCATTGACACTGCTGTAATGACATACGATGAAATTAGAAATGAATCCAAGAAGAATTTATGAGTGAAATAAATGATGCACAGCTATTTTAGAATAGAAGACAGGAAGAGGCGGACCTAGCGGAATATGTTTATACAAAAACTAGCTTCAAAAGCGAAAATCACCGAAGAAAACATGATTATCATGACGATTTTGCGCGGATTAAAAGCAAACGCCGTTATTTGAAGTGCAAGCTTTATTTCACTCGCGGATTTAAAATCAACAATCACCAATTATAAGCAAGTCCACGCAGAAAATCAGGAGATTAGGTACGACTTGCCGATGACGTGGGAAGTAAGGTAACTTCTAAGGAACGCCCGACGAGAAATAACGCGATCGGGCATCACAGCCGGTTGTGACAGAAGCTCTACTGCTACTGGCTTCTTCCGCGCGATGGAACGCGGTATCATCGAAGCATGATTGGCGTGAACCTGACCGGGGCGCAGTGCCACCTCAACACCCTGACAAATCATGAGGCGAGAGAGAGCAGCGACAGTAAATGAACTTTGGGGCAGGGAGCTGCTGTCCGATGAACCCCTGCTAATCAAGCAGACGCAGCACGTACATAAAGGTTATGGTGAAGGAAGGGAATGTGTACGCTTTGTTACAATGTACGTGAACGATGTGAACTGAATTAACGCGAACATTATGAACCTTAATAATATTAATGAACTTTCGAACTCGGGTTATGTTCAAAGGGATAAGTGGGTCAATTTTGAAATATATCGGGCTTATATCGATAGACTTCTGTATAAATAAAACTAAGTTCAAGCATATTTTGTGTGATAAAAGATTTGCTTTTGATTTAATTTTATAGATGGGTTTTATGAGGCAAATACGGTTAGAATATAGGGAGAATAAACTTATTTTTAGAAAGAAAGGATTATGTGCACCGTTTTTGTTTTACACGCCGTCGCGCACGGAGTAGAAGTAAGCGTTAGCCGTAATGATATACTTCTTAATAATAATACTTATCGGTATGCAACCTAGGTCTGTTAGTGCTAGAAAAGTAGTGGAAGGTTAGTCATTTGAATGTAAATAAAGATTTGTTTGTTTGTTAGCGAGATAAACAATAAGGTAAGATAAAACAATTTTGACGAAATATTTTGAACGTTTCACATTTAAGAATTCGAAATTAGGCAAATATTTAGGTTTCGAGGTGGAAATCAAAATACAATATGAAGTATCTGTCCATAAGCCACCATACAGAGTGTCTATGGGACAACGCAAAATTATTGAAAAATAAGTACAACAAATACTTGATAATGGGGCTAACTTTGCGCCGCACTTGGCGTTTATCTTTAATAAGTATCTAGATGAAGGCGTGTTTCCCGATTTGATATAAAAAAAAAGTAAAGCAATTCCATTATTTAAAAGCGGTAGTGCATTAAACTCTGATAACTTCAGACGCAATCTACTTATACTATTGCCATTTAGCAAAGTTTTCAAACAATTAGTCTTAAATCAATTTTTTTTTGCATTTTTAAACTAATAAATAGTTCGGTTTTCATCGGGGTTGCTCAAGAATCGATGCTGGCGTTCAGTTTGTGAAACATATTTTTGAAGCCTGGGAGTATTCGCGAGATGCAATTGGCGTATTTTGTGAACTTTCCAAGGCATTTGATTATCCTCATCATAAAACTCTGATCGGGAAGTTACGTCACCATAGAGTAACAGGCCGGGCATTCGATCTTCTGAAATCATTTTAAGCAACAGAGTTCATAGAGTTGATGTCATTGGTATGAGATCACCTGGATCTGTAGTCCACATGGGTGTACCACAGGAATCGATTCTTGGTCTCTTTCTTTTTAAGCCTGTATAGGATGAAATCGATCATGTATCTTTCGCAAATATTCACAATGCCCTCTTTATCAGAACAACTTCGGAAAAGTAACTATAATAAAAATATATCATTGAAAATGTACTTATACATAACATAAATTAATAAAAAGAAAGCTTTGCTCGGCCAGACAGCGCCGCGCGACGCGATGGGCGAGGGTCGCCAAAAGTATTATCATATTAGTTTCTGATTTTCCACATGTATTACACTCACTTTTAAACAAATAAGGCAAATTATTGCGTAAACGACGCTTCACGTAACTTACGACCTCGCAGCCTGAAATGTCATCCCTTCTAGCTCCCCAACAATAAATCATATTTGCATATTCGATAGCAATGAATGGCGTTGTTATTAAACACACACAATCTTAGTTTCAAAAACGCCAATATCGTAAACGTAACACTTTATGACAAAATACCTAAAGCCGTGTCGCCGCTTGTTGACCGCGCGGCGCAGGATTCGCTGCAGTGGGCGGGTGGGGCAGGGATGAGAGGGGTGGGCGTGTATCGTGTGCGCATCACCTGTCACTAACAGCTAAGTTTGAGCTCTTTTTCTCAGAAATGGTTACTTCAGTGACTACGGTTTCTTTGGATAAGTTGTTCTAAAAACAAGGAGATTATGAATATTAACGGAAAACGTATGATCGATTCCATACGGTGCAAATGACTTACCTAGCCTTGTTATGGATGTTTTGAGATAGTATTGTTTGCAGATGATAACATATAAGTATATATAATAACAAATAAACTTTTTTTTATTCAAAGACAACAGCCCGCTTATGACAATATGAACAAGGCTATATTTAATCTATAGAAATGATTTATTGGAAATAACCTACATCTTAATGAAATTAAAACAAAATGTATCAAATTCTCACTTCCGAATGTACGATATGGATTCGGAACTATTTCAGTGCGTAACGAAGAATTGGAGTTTGTTAATGCTACCGTGTTTCTGGAAATTACTTTAGATAACAGGCTTCAATGGGGTCCCTCATATCAGTAAATTGGCGAAAAAGCTTAGCTCGGACCATGGGTATGTCTTAGAAATAAGTTTAAGGAAATTGGAATCTTAACTCTGACATTCCAATTCATTTATGAAAATTCATTATAAATAAAAAATATTAGAAATGTTTAAAATAAATAGTGACGGACATAAGTTCAATATCAGAAATAAAAATAAACTTAGTTTACATGTTAAAAGATTATGAAAAATCACAAACTCATTTAGAGGGCTCTGTGAGCGCATGTTCAATATCATGTGGATATACAAGATTTAAATGTTATATCACTCAGTAAAAGGGTATTACATAATTTCCGAATATTTCGAAGTTAAGTATCCATTGGAAAAAGCGGCTCGAATTGTTACTGGGCTGTTTCGTTAATTAATGATTTTGTATTTGTTTTGGCTACGCATGATGAAATTAGAAAAGAGCTATCCTTCAATTTCTTGCTTGTTCTTCTAGATGAAACCTTCTGAACAAGCGGTAGTGTAAATTTGCAAAATATATGATGTATTTCAAGTGTTATTTGATAATCAATGAAACAAAGATATTTTGAATTTGATTTTGAAATGAAAAAGTCCTTATGCATCTCCCGTGGCATTAGAGAAAAGCAGAGATGAAATGAAAAGCACAGAATCTCTATGTGTAAAGATTTTTAAATTTGTAGATTTCTAAAACTTCAACAAAAGGTTTATTTCAGATTCATATCTTATTCCGAGAATGGAAATTTGATAATGTATTTAGGCAAGGCTAAATATTTTGCTAGTTTAGATTTATTATCGGGGTGGTAGTGAGAGAGAGGATAGGCAAACCGCGTTCGTGAATTTTCGAATTGTGTGTATTACCATAAGGCCTTAAGATAAGTCAAGCCAATTTCAAAGATTGATGGATACAATTTTAGCTAGGATTAAATATTAAAATGCCACAATGTATATAGGCGTTTTAACATATGGGGAATCCTACGAAGAATTCCATAGCATTGAAATTAAGTAATACACTTTATACACCTTTTCTTTTCACGACAATTTTCGTTTACCATGGACATTTAAAAACACGACATTCGATTATGTTTTCCTATTAATTAGGTCCTATATTTTGTAATTTTTTTCAAAATCTTAGCCTAAGTAGTTTCGGGGATAAGGGTTATCGATTTTATTTAACACTTTTTAAACTATAAATTTGGAAATTATAAAACAAAA
>BGZK01002559.1:0-50824 GCA_005406025.1 Eumeta japonica | reverse complement strand
TTTCTGACTTACACAAGTGCGAATGAACGTGTAAGGAAGCAAGAACATACTAAGGAGTCCAAAGGTTAAGCTGTATAATTTTTTCTGGAGCTTTGTGTACAAATCGCGAAAAAATTGTTACGACGTTAAAAATATCCATTTGACAGGAAACATCTTCCTAGAATTTTTAGATATCTTATGAAATGTGCACTAACCTCTTAAGAACAGCGTCGTCCTTTGTGACTACAGTAGCAGGGCAACGATGGTCGATGTAGTCCACACAACGCCATTGGCGCATGCCACTCCGTTTTGAGCAGTATTTTACATAGTACATATACCGGTTGAGGATCATCTGCAGCGAACCCCTATTAGACAGCGTGTACTGCATGCTGGGGGCCGGCCTCCGGCTGCTGTCCCACGCCTGCGCCGGCGTCGCCGGGCCCACCTTCGGGCATTTCTGGTCTCGGTTGTCAGAACCCAATATTATTACTGCCAAAAATCAAACCAATACAAAATAATTTCAAAAGGTTATCTAAAATAATCTTACCCTTTAAATATAACATTACTCAAATTTGGAAAAAATAATAATAATATTTTATTCATATTCATTAAAAAACTGTTTGATTTTACACTTTAACAAAAAAATAAATGCTAGGGTTTTAGTACAAACAGAACGTTGCTCTTATAACAAATGTTTACGCCATTTCATCCCTAAATTAGTCTTTACGAGGGCTGCTATTTATGTGTCCATAATATCAAAAAGAAACAAGCGTGTCTATCATTTAATATGGTTTTATTGCTTTTCAAAATATTCGCCGTGATGATCGATGCACTTTTGCATACGCTAAAACTAATTTCTATTGCACTATTTCCATTCTGATTGAGGTATCCCCAAAACGTGCATTATGAATGCATCAACGGCCTCTTCGCGGCTCGGAAATCGTTGACCACGTTGTCCGAACACGCACAGCAACTTTTGAAATTCTATTTTTAAACCAGTACGTCGTGCTTGATAGATAATGTCTATATTACAAACCAGCTACTAAAATGTTTTGGGATTTGAGCTTTGTTTATGAATATGTCTTCTCTTCATAAAATAATTTTCATTTTTACGTCTATACTACCTCAGTCTCCCTTGCTCTCGATCTCACTGTCAATTTTAATTGCGACTCCAATCCTAGTATGTTCCGATCACTATCCCACATTTAATTCTTTTGACAGTCCCATTCACGTCTCCATTCTCAATGTCACTCTACATTATGTTAATGGTGCCATTTTCGTCTCAATTCCTGCAGGTGGTTTCGATTTCTTCCACATTTCGATACTCAGTATACAAAATATGAATGAATTTCTTCTATTTTTATGCAAGCAAAGTTACATGCATGAGAAAAATACTACACAGGTAAATATATTTCAGAAATTCAGAATACAGGTGCCAAAATTTGACACCAATCTATCCTCCAAATATATATCCAAGTGGGGAAAGACACATGCAAACTTATACACATAAATCTTTCTCCGAAAAAAATTCTAAATAACAGTCTAAATTACTATCAAAATGCTTATTATAATTTAAGCCTTCTTATAGTCTAACGAATATTAGAGCATACTAACACTGCGAGCCGTCACCCAGGACAGGTTCTTCCTCGCATTCGCTGCCGCTGTCCAAGTTGTTGCCCAATAACGACTCCGCAAACTCATCTTCACTGTAATTTTAACACACGTCATAGTCCACATTTTCAGTATGATGTTTTACGAATCTGCCCTGGATATTGTTCTCTTTGATGTTTTGTAGCGCCATATCGTCACTGCTCTGATGTATTTTCTAAAATTAAAATTGTAATTGTTTTGATACTAAATAAACAAAGCAAATTTAATAATTTTGAGATAACCGACGCTAATATCACATGTCAAACCGTAACTTTGCTCGAAAAACTGTTTTAAAATGAATAGAATATGGACAATTTTATGAGTTTTACTAAATTAATGTAATTTTTGATTAACATAAGTTACTATATTTTTACTGAAATTAGGAAAAGAGTGATGACAGCCCCCGACGGATTTTTTTAGATTTGTAATTACATTAATAGGTAGGTGATATTATATATATACATATATTTTTTTAAATTGAACTCCACAAACTCTGGGTCCGTACCTTTTGATTTGAATTGATAATGTTTGGCTACATAATTCTTGTAAGTCTCATAGCTTGCACTCATGTGCATGCAACATTTAATTCTATGACATGTGTGAGTCCCACACTCGACACCTTCTTTAGCTTATACTATTCTACTATTACTAATTAATCTAGGAATTAGCACTCCAACAATTTTATTTTGGTAACTGATCTAGGTCCCACTTCATGACACCAGCTCACAAGTACCACGATGAGGTAGCCGTCGCTCGGCACAACCATATTAGAGGAAAGCATGCGACCTGCCCCCATTGTCACCACAGGTAGGACCATTTTGTGTGTGACCAATTGGTTTTTTTTTATTTTAATAGTACTCTTAAGTTATGTATAGTATATTTATAGTATTCTTTTTATTTGTATACACATTTTGATATTGACCTTATTTTGTTTCTGTATATTTTCTTTTCAGATTTATATACTTTTTTTTTTATTTATTCATTGTTGTTATATTTAAACTATATCATTTTCTATTACCTATTATCTAATGTCAACATATAATTTTATTACATAAATTTGTTTTGCTGTTTTAACACACTTTTTGCTTACTTCAAGCCAAATATTTTTACATACCATGTTCACGTCTTAATTTTAATCCTTTTTAAGGGACAATTTATTTACTTAGGTTTAATGACATTTCCTTACATACACATTAAGGGATAGCTTGTAGTCATGTCATAATCGAGGATTCTGCCTTGCCGGCCTTCCAAAAACGTCCATGACTTTTCTATCCCTATTGCGGATAGCCATTTTGGCATTGTAGTATATTTTTTCGTCATTGGCAGGTAAGGCCCTATTGACGAATCTGTCGACTGCATCTTCACCATTATCCGTGTAATATACACAACTGACGGTATTGCGCGTAATCGCCACCGTGACGTGTGGCACACTGTCATACAACTTCTGTTTCGCCGTGGTCCGCACGATGACGGTTCCTTCGGACGTCAGGCCCTGCGCTTAATGAATGGTCAGGACACGGGACCCTTCTCCCTTTCCGAATCCCTAGGTGATAAGGAATTCTTTCTCTACCTGTGTATATGTTAGATGGAGTGTGTTTGGGAGATCTTTCGGGATGTTCGCGCCACTGTATCTCTCTATCCGTAATGACCGGACCCCGAGTCACAGACGAGTATATGCCACTATATACCTCATTAAGGGCATATGCTGCATCCATAGGATTTCTGTAAGTGCAGAGCAGTTCTT
Source organism: Eumeta japonica (assembly GCA_005406025.1). Classification (NCBI taxonomy): domain Eukaryota; kingdom Metazoa; phylum Arthropoda; class Insecta; order Lepidoptera; family Psychidae; genus Eumeta; species Eumeta japonica. The sequence continues at coordinate 47,451 of BGZK01002559.1, read as the reverse complement.
TCGTGAGGTTTGGTCGAACGTATACCATCTCGAAAAGGTTCAGCCTGTCGATGAATAGAAGTTGGTTGACATCACCTATCAGAGGGACCTCTTTTTCACCGTTTATCGTTCTAACTTTGCTTATTGCGTCCACTTGCAAGTTTCTCTCCGAGGTCACTTACTGCTTCACGTGTTGTGGTGATAACAACGTCCCTCCTCATTTCGAAGTGCTTTACGACCCATGCTGTTTTCCCGCAGTCTGAGACTCCATTGACTCATGTTATATCGGGCACCACCCAATCTTCACGAGTGTGGCCAGAAGGTTTAGATCTGGTAACAGCTTTCGCCATCTCCAGAATTCCCTCCTCCAGCGTAAACCCTCGTGCATCGGGCAGTGACCACTATCGGGTCATACAAGGGGGTGATGTATTTAGGTCTTCCCGTACGCTCCGTCTGTTCCTCATCAAGAGCCACCAGGCCGCTTGTCTCAAGATTGTTTGAGAGTCGTTGTCATATATGGATGCCTCCGCGTCCTCAAGCGCAGCCGTCAGCCGTGGCTCAGATTAATCGAGGTATAACTCTAATATCCCCTCGCACTTGGATTTTTGGATTTTTAGGGTTGCTGAGGTAAGCGCTATGAACTCTGAGAACGCGTTCGCGTAGCGGTCTCGTAGTTGCCTTACAGGAACTGGAGCCGATGAGTCGACTTTCTGTTTTTGGTCTCTTGTTGGCGCGGTTTTGGGGTCTATCAGCACTTTAGGCTTCTTCCTCTTCTCTTCAGATGCACTTGCTCTCTGCAGGCTTTTTGCACCGGGTAAGCTTTTTACGGCTTTTCCTAGTGCCCCCAGGAATGCACGGATGCGTCCCTGAGACTTGAATTTTTCTTTGTGAGCTACCTATCTACTCTTCTCCAGCTCCGATTTCTTGTCTTCGGCTATGCTATTATTGGAGACGTTCAGAACCTGACAAACTTTCGCTTTGTAAGGGATGCCTTAGGTGTCTATTAAATTAACGGCGTCTGTTGGGTCGCACTGCAGGAGGTATTTTAAGTTTTCACCTCGATCTTCATACACCACGACCTCGTGAACTTCGGATGCTTTAATGCAACCCAGTTGGTTCACGACCTCACCTATCTCGAAGAGCACCGATACCGTACCCACAATTACAGTGCGAAGTATTATCGCCTCCCCCGAAACCGTGCCCTTCAAATATGACAGCAGCAAGCGTGCCTGAGAAAAGGTGTATTTTCTTCCCAGGAGAATAACAGGATCGTTTTGTTTTCGGTTCTGACTATTCTGCACTTGTTTCTTTGGATATCCACCAGGGATAGTGCGTTGAAAGCTTTACGGCTCTTGCTCGTTTTTGAAGTGCTGCCGTTTAAGAGAAGCGCTAGTCCGGGAGAGATCGAAACAGAACGAGGTCCTGTTGAGCAACAGAAGCTTATTCCGAGTCTATCGGTATTACAATCCATGAACAGGACCACCGGCCTACGATTTAAACCTGAGTTTCCCCTTTCCCCACATTTCAGAATCTCTTCTGTGATGTTTATGATTGTGGAGGTATGATGTGGTTCTTGTGAATTTGTGTGTTGTTATATGTATATGTAGACCGCTGTTTCTTTTGGTCGCTATGCGGAAGACAGTTTCAGCGTATTCAAGAAACAACGGTCTGTTTTTGATGTCAGCCATAATAGTTGGGATTGCTTGTTGAGTTAAAGTCCGCTCAATCTTAAATTCTAGCTGAAGGCGTGTTGCCAGGAAACGAGGGCACTCTAGAAGTAAATGTCACACTGTTTCTTTTACTTCTGCATCGCACTCGCAACCAGGGCTGTCTTAGAGACGAAACCTGTGCAGGTACGATGACATTTCACTATAGTCCCGTCAAGACTTTCACCTGCGTGGGGGTCAATCTACTGCTCCTCACGACGCGAAACGCTTTTTCCACGTTCGTGAAGAACCGTCTAGTGACTTCCCCGGTGCTTGACAATTGATATCTGTCCTGCCACTTAAGGACAGACTCGTCTCGAATCTTTTTTTTGATGTAGGACAGAGGAATCTTGTCGTATTCAGGTGGCGTATCGGTACACAGAGCTGCTGTTTTAGCGAGCTCATCAACTCATTCGTTTCCTGCCGTGCCTATGTGGGCCTTCAGCCAAAATAATTTAACCTGTCGGCCCTCTGTTCTGATCTCCCAAATGTTTTCTCTGATGAACTTTACTAGCAGATAGCCTGCCTTAGTGTCCATTAATAGTTCGAAGGAGGACTTGGAGTCGCTTAACACGCTGACTTGAGATCTGTTCTGGACTTGACCAGTAATACTGTTCTATGCAGTGCGTACGATTGGGCCGGCAATCTTTAAAACAGTTTCCGGGTCCGCGTATTCTAGAGGCTCGTATGTCACTCTTTGTAGTGTAGAGGGATGAGGTTGCTCCAAATAGCTCACCCTCGTTTCGAACTCTCGTCCCGGCGGGAGGCAGTCTTCCGAGAAGTTTTTTTTTTGTGTTTATATAAAGCGACAGCTTCCTGCATTCTTAAGTCCAATGGGAATAGACCGGACAGTGCTAGAGCAGCGTTGAAAGATACCGTGCGATATGATTTGCAGATTTTCTGCGCGAATCCCCTTTTCAGCGTGTGTAATCGGTTCCTGTTCATCAGGAAGCCCACTGCCGTGAACTATGCACTTGCAGCATATAGCACAATAGGCTCTATGACGGTTACGTAGATGGTGCTAATGATTCCGCGGTTGAGTCTCCATGTGACCTTCGCGGCGCACGCCAGCTGCTTATAGATGCTTGCCGCTCTTCTGCATATGACGGTTATATGCGTCTTGAACGTTAGGCCTTTATCGATGATTAGGCTTAGTCCTTCAGCTCGTTCACAAACTCGATCTGCTTGTACCTATATTTGATATTATTGCTGTGTTTATCTGTACGAGAAACCAATAGGTAGCCACGTAAAGGAAAGAAGGTCTAAAAAAGTCATATTTAGTGTTTGTATGGCAGAACTAGCGACAATTAACCCTTTTTTTTTTTTTTCTTTCGGTTTTTGTTTCTCTCTAGTCACGAGACTTTTAATGATATTTAATCCTTTTACGATTGTTTCAATATTCGCATTATTAAGTTTACAATTTTGCTTTTTATTTTAACTTTTTAGATGGTACATTAAGTACAATACCAACGACATCCCACTAATATCATAAATGTATTTTTTTTTTTTTGTTTTATTAATGTGTAAGTATATAAAGCAAAAAACCGCATCAGCGTTGATTGAATTGTTTCTGAGAAACCCTCAAGCACCATCCATCCTGACTATTGCAGCATACCCTGGTTGTCTATAGCTTTAAAACATATCTAGAAATCTATTCTAAAATAACAGTTTTTAATGTAAAAAAAAACTGCATCGAAATTAGTACAGTATTTTCCGGGGAAAATGCACGAACGCACACGCATACACGCCGCACGCATGCCACACCATGTATACGCATAAACTGCGTAAACTAAACATAAACAAAAAAACACATAAACAACACAAACGCATAAACTACATCCGTTCCGTTGTGCCCATGATGGGTAAAAAATAAAAGGAAAAATAAAGTGGCCTTTATGATCAGATAGTCTACTATGTAAATATCAAATTTAGGAAGATATCAATTTTCATAAAACTTAACCTTGTCCTTCCCTTTTTCCCGCCATCCCACTTCTTTTTAGTGGTACATAAAAAAATTTACAGCACCTATGTCATTAACTAACTACCTTTTTAAATCAAAAATTAATATTGCAAAGAAATAATAACAACTTAATAGCCGAGCAGTTGAATCCCACAGATTTTTCATTAATAGGATTGTGTCCACAATATCCAGTATCTCGTCCCTAACCACTATGTCTGTGTCGACCAATTTAGTATTAGAAAACGAAATTTTAATGAATCTTGTTTTTTTCTCATTAAGCAAATGATTATTAGTAGTAACCCACTCGACTACTTAGTATTATTTACTTCGTCAAAATATGGTTGTTATCTATTAACCTTAAAAATTAAGAAAGTATCATCAGCAACCAATACAATCCCATGCCCGTCCTTTACAAGGTGTGTGGTACATCATTAATATAAACTTGAAATAGAAATGGTCCAAGAAATTAACCCTGTGGCATACCTAAATTGACTGCAGATCCTGACGATCGCTCGTCATTTATATCAACAATCTAAACTCTGTCACTCAAATATGATTCCAAAAGTTCAAGTGAGTGACCCGTGATGCAGTAGTGATAGTTTCCTTATCAATATATCATGATGAACGTAACTCGCCATTATATTGTGAACTCAATTAATAAGTTCTTACTATCGTATCATATATTGTGATGGATAACACGAAACTACACTACGCGTGACCTGACACGCACATGACCAGTTTGTTTTAGGATAAACTCGCGAACGAGCGTGACTGTGATTTGAATCGCGCCATATCAAATCAATTTCATTACCTCTATCCATAGTTTTAAATAAATGCATCATGATTCTCAGTCAGTGAATGGTCCTAGTCCAGTTATGTTGTTCTGGGATTCTCGGTTATTTCATATCGGACAGAATACATTTCATCTGCCATGGAAACACATTCCCTTTCCTTTCGCACACATTCCACATTCATTACGTCCACCGAAAAATTGATGCAAACATAAACAATTATGGTGTTTGATACACGCAAAAGTGTAATGTAATGCACAGAGTGCAATGATAAATATAAATCCAATCAATGAAATATATAATTTTCTAATATACGTCAATAAGAACATGTTTGAGTAATAGTTAGAGTCAGTAAACCCTATACAGTAATAAAATATGAATTCATATATGTTACCATGTCTTCGAATCCTTTGATGCGTAATGCTTTACCAGCATTCAACACATCCTTGATGTTTTCAATGGACACATGCACCTCTCCAGTGTATATATACTCCAATAGACTACACAATGTATTGTATGACAGGTTCTGAAACAGCATTATACATTTGACATATTAAAACAGAAAGGAATCAGATGTTTCTGATAACATTATTCAAGTTCAACAGTGGTAATCAATAAAGGGTAATTCTTCTTCAAAATAAATCCTTTTGGATGGTAAGGATCAGTAAAACAACCCATCGTTGATAAACTCAAGTAAAACATTGATATTTGATAATGCTATTTAAGTAATTTAATTTAACCAAAACTTTTACTCGCTAAATCAATTTATTCTGACAAAGTATTGAAAAAAAAACAGCAATAAGGGCATTCAAAATGAATATATATAAACAGTTCAAAGTTTGCATCAGTTTCATTTGTGAATAGGCTGTACCTACAAAACTTAAACAATTCAAATTACAATTTAAAATAGAATTCGGGCACAAGTCACACAAAGGGACCACATTGGATCTTGATCTTGCAAATAATTTCTCTAAGCACCAGTGGTTATGGAGGTGTAGAACTTTTTTTACAATATTTCAGTGTACTGTACAATAATTATTTTTATATAATAAAATCAGATGCCTTATGAACGCAAATGCAGTTGCATATGCAGGTGAATGTTTTTCACATTATTTATTTTGTTCATTTCAGATTCTTCCTTCAAAAAGCAACCAATTATAAGGCTTACACTATTGCCAATAAAAACTGAGATGCCCCGGATTTGATTTTCTTTGTATAATTGTTCTGAGTTATGTTGGATGCCCTAGCTAATTTGTAATGAGACCCGGTGCGAACTTTGTGTTTCTTCTGTACCATAAGTTCTATGAATCTGCACAACTATGGATTACTAGTGTTGCTTATTTATATATTGTTCTTCAGTTCAGACAACCTATTGTCAATAATTGTTAAATGAAATGAATCACCACAAGATGCTTTAAACAATCAATGAATCATAAAGCCTTATCTATTTTACCTAACAGAAATAGAAATTGAGTGATTTCTTACATTTAAGAATAAAACAGGCTGTGTGCAGGTGGTAGAGATGATAAGCTCTTTAAGGTAGGGACTCACACTGGCCAGCAACAATCGGTGTACTCGCACCAAATGGCCATCAGCCGCCACTGTCATGTCCACCAATTCCCCATTCTGCTCAGACATTACCATATTAATGAACTTTTGTCTTTGCCAATGTATGTCACCATTAGACTCACCTTAAGTAGGTTATTATATTAACACTAGCTTATATGTATTCTGTTATTAATATTTTATTATAAAGTACATTTTTTATAAAAAAAGTTATAATAACTGATAAAGCAGAAAATAAAATTTATCCTTATTAATAAAATTGAAGTGACAAAAATTACTTATGTTGAATTAATAAATTTACATTAGAAATAATATAATCGACTGTATTCAGGATTGTTGTAACAAAGAAAAATAATTTTACAAATGTTATTTAATCAACAAAAATATGACGGCATAATTTTCATCTCTCTCCGAGAGAACTTGAGAACTTAAGCTGCACCCCGATTTTCCCTTAAAATTTAAATTCAACATGAAGTATAAAGAATCTTATAGAAAATTAAATGGATTTTAAAAGGCTCGAATAACAAAGATAGTCTATTATTTATTTTATGTTCAGAAAGGCAGAGCCATGGGCAAAAGCTAGTACTGCAATATTTTGTCTCACCAAAAAATGGAGGTACAACAGTTCTGGATGATGATTTTGTAACATTTCAAATGTCATCTAAAACCAGGAGGTTCAAACACTCAGTTCCAGTTGCGTCGCCATCGCGATCGGTCGCCTTCGGTCCAGTCCCCTGGACCCCGTTTAGTTTAGTGTGTTACTGTATGTGCACTGTTCCTTTGAATCGCGTTCCGGTGTCGTGTTCCGCGCATGTAAGTGTATGAGTGTGTGCAGTACGCGCAGTGTTCATCGTGCGTCGACAGTTAAACTACGTGCATTCGTCCCGTGTATTTACACTAGTTCACTACACCGTCTGCACGCCGAGCCCGCACCCGGTTTTTGCACCTAGGGTGCGCTCCCGCAGGATCATGCTTCTAATACCAATCGGTTTTTAGTTATTTCATGTGTTTTACATAAATGGTTTGTCATTGACTACGTGAGGACGATCGCATTTGTCGACCAGCAGAAGTCCTTGGGAGACGAGGACAAACGCTCGAGCGTCGACGGTTAGCGGTCACTGTTATCGGTGCACAATCCAATTCCGAATTAAAATCAGTTATGTTACGTTACGTTTTTACATAAGAATTATAAATAATTTTTATAATTTTAAATTTAAATTCAGTAATTTTAGGACCTACAGCCCTCGATCGGTACCGTTAGTTTTTAACCGCTTTTCGCGTTTTGCCATCCATTCCCATTACTCGCTTACAAGCATCGTCTTAGTTAATTTATTACACATTGTAATAGATAATTATTTAATTACTATGCCTCTTCCCAGGGAACAATTGTTACCTATGATGTTATTACGTCATGGTAACCCGGAAGGTTTCGACGACTTTTCGTGCCGTTGGCACCCCTTGTGCCTTCTGGCCGCTTTAGACAATGTTGTAAAAGCCTTCAGGCTAATGGTAGGCGCCTTTATGCTTCAGGGGGTTTTTAATCCAAGCAAGTCGGACACACCCCTTGCGCCCGGGCGCACTGACTACCCATAACGGGTTTTTCTCCTCCTTCCCCTTCGCACAAGGAGAAGCACAAAAAAAGGTTCAAAAACCAAAACCCTTTCAAAGCAATTGTTTAGCACTGGATTAACAATCTTCTATGACTAGTAGAGATAAATTTTGCTAATGATGAATAATTTAATTCATAGAATAGACGAATTTTATTTAAAAAGTTTCAGCATATACAAAGAATGGATTAGCAAATGAGCATGAACATTTTTGTATAGAGATGATAGTTTCACACTGGATATCGCACAATCTAATACAGGCTCAGAAGCAGATAGATTCAGGTAGAATGATGCCATGACATGATGGTAAAATATAAAGTAAACTCGTCTTGGCATGTTTACGATATCATTATCAGGCGCGTGAGGCTGGTAGAAGCAAATAAGCTGAGCATACCTTGTAGACCCATACATACATGTCCCAAAAAAATTAATAATTATAACTCGTAAAAATCCTTTTAATGTATATTTTTTATTTTATCACATCTATTATTATTTTTGATAACTAACACAACGAAACAACGCGACATTGACATGAATCACCGCAAACGATGCATGCAAGCTGCGCTAGCATCGCCTACGGCTGAAAGCACAACAAGCCGATACTTATGAGCGATATGAAAACGGCAGAATCGTGAGTATATAGACAGAATAAAAGTATGTCTGTGTGTGTGAAAATATATACGTTTTGTTATAGTTGTTTTTTTAGGGCAAATTATAACCTGTCTTTAAGTAATCGTTTATTAAATTTACTTAAAAAAATTAAAAACGTTACATGTACGTTTTTATCACCGTCACCGTCAGTCAGCCACCTACCAGAGCATTGGTAAACTGAGAAGATATTTTAGTCATGCATACACTGTCTGTAGTCTTTCCACTTACACCTGATCATTATGGATGTTAAATAATGATTTTTTCAATATGCTCCAGCAATGAAATGTCAGTCAAATGTGTGACTATTTCAAAATGAACTGAAGCCTACTAGTGAAGGGAGTGAAAAGTTTGGCAAAATTTTAATTAGAAGTTTTTATTTATTTGATGGCTTATCTGGTGTTAGAGACCTTATGAATTAAAAGAAGCATCAATGCTGAATGGCATACCAAAAAGGTAACCAAAAGTTTTTGTTTCTGTGACAGCAAATAACTGAACACTAGCCTCGGGAGGCTACATTTTCACCAAAGCAACATATCAATGCATTCTACACTCAAAACCAGGGTCTTCCTGGAGATAGCACTGATCAAACTTACAGATCAACCTTACAGTCACAAATAACCTTCTATTACTTAAAAAAAAAACTCGAAGGAAAACAGTTTTTATCGCTGAAAAATGCACTAGCTACATTAAGAAAACTTAAATCTTTGTGTAGACACAGGTAGTATTCTTTATAAATCTCATGTATATAATAAAACTGTAGAACCCTGTGTACCTTAAAAGTATTCATGAGAAATGAAGAGGGGATGATAAGACAAAGGATAACAAGATCTATCACGATCGGCACTAGCCGACCACGGCATCGGTGCACAAATGGCAAGGCCTATATTCACTACATATTTCCACCACTGAACCCGTAATCAAAAACCAGTGTTTTCTTCAACACATTCAGTTCAGTCTACAAGCCATCAAACACAAAAATTTGCTGATGTACATCATGAACATGGAAAGTAATCTTCTATTCTAATTAAGACTCAGTTTAACATTTTATTATATTTTAAATGCAAAACGAAACGAAAATAATAAAATTTATCTATTAATTTATTGTTTTATGGATTGCATTTCTGAAAATTTGTTGTTAGCAAACTATAAGAATCCTATCTGAGAACAATTTATAAGTTATTGATTACTAGATATTTCAAATTTATTATTACAAAACCGAAATAATGATTCTTAAAGCAAGATTTTTCTTTCCTAAATTTATTTTCTATATGTGTCTTTCCCTGTAAATCACATTTTTTTTTCCTTTTTTCCAATTACTGATGCAATACTTGCTACAAAAATATACCACTATTTTACAAGATCTTTCAAACATTAAAAATTAAAATGTGATCATTACATGGAATGTCTGATAATATTTACAAAATAAAACCAAAGATACGATATAAGCTTTCAATTTCATTTCTCCATTTCCAATTAATAATGTTCAAAGTCAAATCATGTATAATAATAATATATAATTCATATCCTCTCTCTCATTTGTGTTATTTTTTGAAATTAAATCATAATGACAATCAATAATATTGATAGCCAAACCAACTGCCTTGCAAAGATGATCCATTTATACATACAAAGATTTTAGACATAAAACATAACACCATTATAATTTATTCTGGTAAACAACCAGAATAATTTGTAATGGTGGGTGGAGCGATATAGCAGTAATATTGACAAATAAACATGTCAGTAGTCATGCAAATACAGAAAAATCTTGAAAACAAATTTGAAAGGAAACACTAAAAATTTTAAATTAAGGAATTTTGGACTTAATAAAAAATTTCAAGAACAATTTTTAACTGACTTCAAAAAAAGAGGTTATGTTTGTCTGTATTTTTTTGTACATACAGTGATAATTTTATCAATCGTAGACTGATTTCGATATTTTAGTTTTTAAAAGGTATACTCCTGACATGATCCCTTAGTCAATAAGTCAGGTTCTAATTATGGTATACCACAGAATTTGAGGGAAACCCTCAAATATTAAACACACATATAGTGTGTTTGAGCTCTTTTTTTAAGTTGACTAAATTATTGCATATAGTAATTGTCATATCATGCTACTGAACTGATGATGGAAGGCACAGCACTCCTTAATGGTTAGGAGTTAGACAATAATACTGTGATGTATCGCCAGAAACTACTCTTCAATGGCTATTAGTAAAACTTAATATGAACAGAATTAATTAATTATTAATTTACCAGCATATTTTCATTCATTTATATTATTCCAATTTGACAATAGTAGATATCAGTTGAAACAGAGTGAATTAATTTAATGTGGAAGTAAATAAAAATGTGATCTATATGAATTCTAGAAGTTTTGTATTACAAAGTATAACTTATATTATTTGTATAAGAACAATTTGATAGTAGCACTCTAATTATGAATGTAAATGGCCTGGAGTGATTATCAGTTAACTATAAATTTAAGATCGGAACTGTTATCCTTTTACTCAATAAAAAAGTAAAGGTCAACTTGGCCAATTTTATTAACCATGGCTTAATACACATGTAAAGTAGCTAAATGAATTATAAAGTTATAATTACTCAATAATAAAAAAATGTGAAAAAGAAAAATTTTTCAATAAAAACAATAAATATCGCCTACAAAAACCTATTTAAATAGTTCTTAAACAGACTTCAAAACTAAATGAATTTTACTTAAAGGAACATATTGTAGACACACATGTTATTTAAAAAGTTTATTTACAATTATATGTCTACAAAAATAATAGAACAAAAACACCAAACATTCATGTTGGATTTTATTGGTATGAGTTCAAGGAATTTGAAGTAAGACATCATTATATTTTACTATCTTCGAATTCTATGGAGTTTGCCTTTTATAATTCCCAATATATAGTATAGTATTTAAATCTCAGAGGTAAATATTTTGTTCCAGATATAAAGTCTAAATTATTCAAGACACTGAATATTTAGGGGTGCAGGGGAAGGGAATGGCATTTTTTTTTATCTTGCATAATCACATAGGAAGAGGCATGTAAAATGTCATGGTGATATTGTGATATGACATCAAATAAACAAATTAAAAATGTATTTAAAACTAACACTTAAACATGACTTTTTGATTAGGTACTTATCTTTGGAAAGTTATCTCATATGTAATATCTGATAATTACTACTATATCTGAAACATAATACATGTTAGTATTTTTTAACAACTTTAAGGGCGTTCACACAATGTATAAAGTTCACTGAAATCTTACATGAGAACTCCTCACATCTTATGAGACTGTTGCAAAGCGACGTTAAATGAACAAGTCAAAATTTCTTTGAACTTTAATAGTGAAGTGCAATATACAAATGCAAAAGAGGTTCAAATAACTAACTGCTATAATACAAGCAAGAATCATGATTAATAGGAGTTCACAGTTTAAGATATAATATAAAAATGTTAATACAAATACGAAATAACCAAAATTGATAACCTGCTGCAACGCACTGAGTTCAATACTAAGATTCCTCTCGTACTCAGGTAAAGTTAAAGAAAACGTCATAATTGCAAAATTAATACAACCACTTAATAGAATGACGCGTAAAAAAGAGGAAGCTAAAGAAAACTTTCCAAAACAACACCACTTATTTAAAGTATATCGCATTAAACGTTTTGATTCTGTAGACTCCAAAAATAATTGTTTACAACGTTGTCAACAAGTCACAGAACCACCAAAACAAATATCACAGAAAAAATAAAATCATCTGCCACAGAATGTAACGGCTCGAAATAGTGTTACTATTTCGCAATTTATAAACGTAACATCATACATGCACACATTTAAAGGGAATTAGCAGATCAATAAAAGCATTGTTTGAGGCAAAAATATAAATGTTGTTAAATGAATGTAATGGAAATCCGAAATCTCTGCAACCATATTTTATTGGAAGTAACATTAGAAAAATTGTTCTAAGACAACAGCCATTTAGCATCACATTATAAGTTATTGACATATTCTTGTTTTAGAACCGTTTAATGATTCTTTGTAAGTCGGTGATAATCTATTTTTATTGTTTACTCGATATTTGCCCAAAAAAGTAATTTATATAGATTGATTTTTTTTTCATTTAGTAACCTATTTTTAAAAAATGTTTTTTTATACGCATTTAAATATTTTGTTTGAAAATAGTTTGAAGTATGAGAGTTAAATAATGAAAATAGTTAAATAGACGATCTGTACGACCGGCGAGTGATCGTGGGTCATCGTCTATGTATTGTGTAAAAAATCTACACAACGATTACTCCAATTTGTGGCTTTACACTGGCGCTAGTGACAGTTTACTAGTATATTTTTTATTTGTGTGACAATTATTTGAAGTAGCATAACGAAAGTATCTAGTAACGTACCTACTGTTCAATTGATAAAATTTTCTTTTGCTCTCATGTAAAAATTGTGTCTGCCAATAGTTAATTTCTTCTTTTGAAAAATACATTCATCAATATTTTTTATAATTTTGACCATTGTTTGTTTCTATTTCTTTGTTTGATTTACCGTTGTGTCTCTGATCATTGTTACTATCTATTTCCGTGAATTAATAGTATTGTTCACAAAACTTTTCTTCCATAATATCTAGCAACATATTGCAATTGCACAGATACGTTTTTGTTCTTTCATTGGTCTTCTTCTTAGAAACTGACGAAATACTTTTGATATTAACGCCATACATTAAACAAATTTCTCGAAGCGACTTTTAAAATTATTCTATCGTATTGAAACGGTGGAGGTGGCACAAATATTGATTGAATTTTACCCTTATTTGTTATTTGTTCACAAAACTATTTTTTAATGAACTTTATATTTTAATTAGACATATTTCAAATCGGTTTCGTCATATTAAGTTATTAAATTCACACTAGTATAAATTATTTTGTTTTCCAGCCAACTTCCAACCAATAGCTTCAACAGATTTACCCAGCGTGAATTAACCTTTCGCTGGTACTGGAACGAATAATTCTTTAAAATCTACAATCTACAAGTTAGATCTACAATCTAACTTTTCATGTTTTTTTTTAAAAAAAAGAAAAACAAAAATCGTCACAATTTACAATAAAATCAATTGGTTCGTTCGAGATTCTCGAGATATCGTCAACGAAAAATTCGTAAAAAAAGGGTTTATTTTCAAAATGACATCTTGATGGATTGATGTTTAATGCTTAATCGTCTTTTTTTCCTTGGGAAACCACGTCGAATTCTATAAAGCAGGTATCAATCGAATTACGTGTTCAAAAGATATTGTGCGCGCTCGGATAGCTTGAGGTTTGTCTGCGTGAGGGGATTCACCTTGTCTAATGGTCGTCAAAAGATTCATTTCGCTTCACTTACGTTATTAGTTTTTGTGAGAATTTATTCCGCACTGGTTCGCATTTTCATTGTATTTTTATCTGTTTCATCGCGCATCTATTGCAAGCTTCGTTTTCTGCATTTTCGAGCGTTAATATGTAGTTATGTTTCGTTCCCACCCTGTTCGTCCCACCCCGCGTTTGTCAGTTGTCTTTGTTTAGTTAATAGACTATGACTTAAAGGATGAAATGTACACATATAATGTAGTGAAATATAAAAAATAGCATCTTTTAACTTCCCGCTTTGAACACTAAAAAAATTTCGTAAATTAGAAAGATGCTGTATTCAGTCCAATTCTAAATATGGTTTTTATCAGATTTTGACGTTTTAGGTCCTACGAAAGTATTTCGACCATTTTCCGTGTGATGTCTGTATGTCTAGACATCTGAATATATGTACCTGTACGTGTATGTGTGCATGCGTGCCTGCGTGCGTGCGTGCATATATGTGTGTTTACGTAATGAAAAAAATATCAAAAAGTGTTTTGTTGAAATATTTCTTAAACGACTCTATTGATAAGTTCCGAAAGCTGACTCGCTCTTCTGCTTATTCTGCTTAGAAACCAACGTACACCGTTGCAAACTGCATCAAACTCGATTAGTTCATTCGAAAGGTATGGTTAACAAAAATTACACAATATAAGAATATTTTCAAAACAACTTTTAAGATTTTTAATAGATTGGTATTTTGTATCGGTCAACTTTGTTCAAAAAACTGCGTTGGATGCCGCAAAGCACATTAAAATTCAACAAACAGTTCGATAAATATTTTATTAAAAAAATTAAATGAATAACATTTTATTTCAATACATATTTGAACACATAGGGCTGAGTACATATTTATACTATATTTTTGAGTTCCGGGGCTTGAAAAAGTTTTTAAGACTCTCTTTGAGGAATTTATCAGCTCAAACTTTTAATTTACTACTAAGTATATTTTTGAAGAGATTAAGCTAGAAAATAGCTAAAAATTACAAGAACGAAGAATAAAGCTGTTTTGTCAAATTATGAGCTCAAAAAGCTTGAAGATAAGTCTTTGAAATAACCATATTTTTGAACTCAAAGAGGTCAAATACATATCATAACAAGAAGTTTTAGGTATGGTCTTCAGGTCAATAATTTTACAATTTTTTTATGTATTTTCATTTTAAGTATTGTATGTAACTTAGAAATTAAAACTGTCAAGTAGTGGGATGAATCCTGGAGACCTAAAATACAGTTTCGCTCTAGCACAGGTTCCAGTTTCACGTCTACAATTAAAATTGGGCATAAATTGCAAATTATTAGACTTAATAATCAATCAACTGAATAACAAATGATGAATCCGGAACGCACTTGACTGTATACGTCACTTTTTTAAACACTACAAGTATGTCAAGGTTATTAGACGCTAAGGTTAGGTTAATTTGTAAATATTTAGTACGTTAATTAATAGTTTAAGCTTTCTTCTAACTTTAGTTCATATGGATAGCGTAACATTAAATAATTATTCGATTTCTAAATCCACCTACCTCTATTCTAGTCAAAAATGTTACCGATCGATAGCCTCTTTGCTACCCAAATTTTGCAAGATTTATATTTGAGATTTATTGCTGATGCACTATCATATTTAAAAAGTTTTGCTGTTTATATTTCGATTTGGATACTGGCCTATCTACTGGTATGTGCAGGAGTTTATAGACGATATGCGCGGCGAGTGCCAACCAAATTTCGCGGTGCTCTGAAGGTGAAACGCGTATTAGTAGTTATTGCTCATCCTGATGATGAATGTATGTTTTTCGGCCCTACGATTTTCAGACTGTGCGAACAAGGAGCCGACGTACATATTCTATGTTTATCTAATGGTAACTATGAGGGAAAAGGCCACCTCAGGAGATATGAGCTATGGAAGGCCTGCATAGAACTAGGAGTGCCCATGCAAAACATATGTCTAATGACAGATACTAGGTTAAAGGATGACCCGCAGTGCCAGTGGCCGACAGCTATTATAGCGAAAGTAATTCAACATACGCTGGATACTTTAGATATAGATACACTAGTGACCTTTGACCGAGGAGGTGTCTCATCTCACGCAAACCACTCTGCAGTTTTTTATGCTGTGGCTTATATGTTTGTTGAAAAAATTATGCCTAACAGATGCACAGTGTACACATTAGACTCTGTAAATATGTTTAGAAAATACTGGGGATACTTGGACCTTCCCCTCAGTTTTGTTTTGTCTTCCAAGAGGTACTTTCTTCGTTGGACTGAAAGTAGAAGAATTATAAAAGCAATGAAGCAACATCGGTCTCAAATGGTGTGGTTCAGACATCTCTATGTACTTTTTTCTAGATATATTGTGATTAATACTTTAAGAAAAATAAATTTAGCAGACATTGAATTGGAATTAGAAGTGGATGAATAGATTTTTTGTGATGAGGACTTGAACTCAATGGATGGAACGTCTTTTCAATCACTCATTCTCTGAATTAATTCAATTTACTAAAGTACAAGTGCAATCTGTATTTTATAATGCATTTTATATTGTTAATATTGCTGATAGCATTATAATTACATTGTCATGTTTTTCTTCTGCATTCTGCCACTAAATTATTTTTGTAAGGCTTTGATAAGGAGCGACAACTTAATAAATAGTTCATTATTAAAACATCTGTACAAGTGATTGTGATATTTGTATGTAATTTGTTATTTTCTGTAAATAAATTACATTTTAAAACATGTCATATAAAAAAATATTATGTAAATCGTCAGCTTATTGCAAAAAGTCTTTATATCACATATTTTTAGGTTGGAAATGATAAAGCTTAAAAATTTGCAATTGTCTGAATTGTGTCAAAATTGTATTTTACAAATAAAATTAAAATGCATAATATTAGAGAAAAGGACTTTATTTACACAGTCAAATACAAATAAAATTGACAAGCTAAGTTTTTGTGATGAAAAAGATAATGGAAATTTCTAGCAAAATAAAAATACACCATATTTATTACTAATAACATTCAGAATAATAATTTAACTTGTGACGTGAGAATAAAATCAGATTATACTCTAAATTTAATACAATAAAATTGGCCATCATGCTCATCAAAATATTCATGATCTAAGGGATGACAGTCTGTTCCATTGAGTAATTTCTCAAACACTGTCATTATACATTTTGATTGGTTCAAATATTCTAGACTACTATAAATCTTGTTGGTTTATGTTGGACACGACATACTTATATTTTTTATTTTTATAGATCATTTATTTTGCTTTTACTTGGAGGATATTGGAGATCACTCGTTAAGGTGGTATATATCGAAATTTCGACATTTAACAAGTGACTTTTCTTTGATGATAAGCGCATTTGTAGATGCAATCAATAATGTTGAAATGGTTCTGTAATGCATTCCTGTACATCAGTGTTAATGAATACACACCGATTGTTTTTTGAGTGCTTACTTTTCAACTAAAGTAAAAAGTTAATGATAAACTTACCTTGATTAGAAAGAAACCATTTTTTGCATCTTAGCCATCAAGCGACATTAAAGTTCCCTTTTTTTGACAAACCATTATATTATCAGAATAATAATTTTTTTTATAATATATGTCTATTTTTAATTTTTTTTTATTTGTGAATGAACTAAATGTTGAGCTGGAGCATTTGTACTAACAAATGCTAATGAAATATTTTTGCTAAATTAGAATCTGTTAAATTCCAGAAACTTTTGAGTTTTTTTCTTTATTGCTTTCCAAGTTTCAATATTTTGTGTATGCCATTGTGTTTTAATTTTTGTTGGAATTTTGACAAAAATATTATTTTAGTCTAAGTACTTGTTGTGTATTGTTAAAATGTGCAGAGATCACGTGGATATTCAGTTCTTAACTTATATAGGTAATGTAAGCGCCCGAAAAAATATTGTTTTAATATTTGATTGCAAAACAAACTTATCTCTACTTTCTATAAATGTATATATTGATTTGTGGACATTCATATTTTAAGATAGATAAGTGGGGAATGAGTTTTATGTGAAACATTTTTATAAAGCAAAGCTTAGGTATATTTTTTATTCAAAATAGCAAGACATTTGTTTTGCAATTAGATTGTTTCTAAAATTCTGTCACTTGTATGAAGCTATATTATATCCAAAAAATATGCCTTGTATTGTGATTTAATATTAGTATTTGTCCTGGCTTTTCCGAAATCAAGACCATGACTATTAGAAGGGAAACGAGGGAACAGAAACAATAGTAGATCCAACATTGAATACATAACCGTCAACAGAATTGAAACCGCGACCGAGATTGGGGCTAACAGCTGGATCCATCAATATAATAGATGGAAGAATACATCTTATCAGTGAATTGCACCCATTTATAAAAACATTATACTAAATTAAATATAGCATTTAATGATAGGGGAACATACACATATTACGTGACCGGTTCGACGGGGGGGGAGGGTCTTCAAAATACCACGCTCGGCCACGGGGGGCTCAATGCTTCATCCGTAGTCTGAAAATTCTCGCGCTTTTTCGGAAATATATTCAAATTATGGCGCGCAGCGTTCAGCACTTTTTTAAACTCACAGATTGCAACATTAACGCAAATGTGCCCAGCTGATAGTTTTTGTATTCATTTAGAAGTGAGGCGCTTATATAGTATTCTATTTGTAAGTACCTATTACAATATGTTTTAAAATAAGTATTTTGTCCTTGTTTATATTAACTTTCTGTTAGAAAAAAATTATGAATTACTACTTGAAAACTTGTGGGGGAGGATGTCTTAGCATATATTACGCTTGGTCACCGAGGGGGGGGGGGGTGTTAAACCGCTTTTATTGGCTTCACCTGTATGTATGTAACCGACTCCTTTACACTTGATTTTATCCCACTTTACACGAACAGATTTAATTTAAACTTTGTACACATATCAAAAACTGGCGACAATACAATAATTTGATAAGTTTATCTCATTATCCTAATCAGGATCGCCAGGATCGAATAATTTCGTCACGTATCATCTACGTGAGAGCAAGTGGCTTATTACTGTTACTAAATTCTGTTACTGTTTCGTAATAGAATTTAGTAACAGTACTAAGCATTATTATTAATTCAACTATGATTGTATTGTTAAAAATGACAAATTTTTAGTTGGATTGATTGTTAAAAATTTTTAACAATCAATCTAACTAAAAAGTGAAAAATAAATATAGTTTAAAAAAACTAAAAAACACGCTTTTAAAGCACATCAAACTAAAAAGTGAAAAATAATTCTGAATATGAGCCGAAAAAAATAATGAACAATGACGAAAAATACTAATATTATTGTGGAAAAAGCCTGGGGCGCTTTGTGCCACATTTTTCGTACAAAGAGCAAACTACACTTTTTCCACAATAGTACTAGTACTTTTCGTCATTGTTTATTATTTTTTTCGGCTCATATTCAGAATTATTTTTCACTTTTTAGTTTGATGTGCTTTAAAAGTGTGTTTTTTAGTTTTTTTAAACTAAATTTTTTTTTGGACAACTGTCTGTTTGACCACGCGGGCAAAAGCGCGGATGGAAGGCTACGAATGGAATAAATATTTTTCTATTACCAGTCATACGTTAATATTTTTTATATAGGTATTTAGAGGAGTGCAATCGTGCGTAAATACCCATAATCTTTTATTTTCTTTGTAATTTTTAGTAAGACTAGAAAATGCACAATTACTATTTTGTAAATTTTGTAAACTTCATAGTTTGTAAGTTCCATTATTTTACATAGTAATGTAAAATAATGGTACGGATTTTGAATATCTAAGTATGATTTTTACAAAATAGTATTTGATACTTATAAGTGAATTTATTATAGTTATTAAACTTCTTTTCTTTGGATCTTCTATATAGTATAGTAAAGCTTGCCGGCATGCCTCCTTTAATCTCGTATGCGACGCCTTCTAGCAGCGCCCTCTCGTCATAACTTACTTATAAGTCAAGGAAAAAGGTTTTTCGTACGTTATAAATAAAATTTTCAGTATAATCTCTTTGGTTGTACTGTTTATGCACTAGCCTAGTTTTGATACCACTAAAACGACATACCACCAAAATGACATTTGAATAAAAGAAAAAAAAAAGTGAAAACGGTGTTCTACCATTTTTCTATTGTTTTCTTGTCACACCAAAATGAGTGAGTATAATGTAGAAATTCGATACATTTTGAAGTTTTATTACAAAAAGGAAAAATTGCCATACAAGCCGCAAAAAAAATGGTAACATTTATTGATTTAATGCAGTGTCGGTAAGAGTAACACAAAACTGATTCAAGCGTTTTCAGTCCGGTAATTTTGATGTCAAAGATGAACCTCGCTCTGGTCGACCTGTTACGTATAAAGCCAACACCATTTTGAAAAAAGTAAAGAGAAATTGACATATTAATTCTTACGACATAGCTGAAGAGCCGGGGATTGACCACAAAACAGTAATGACCCATGTTTACGTCGTATTCTCGAAATTAAATATAGTAGTAGACGGCCCCCTCCTTACGCTCGCACTCGCTTTCTTCTGTACATCGAACGCGAACGCAACCGCAAATCACTCATTATATTATATGTTATAATTGCAAGTGTATTTTACGTGTTCTGTATAAAAAACGACAAACTCACAGCTGTTTTCGAAACCACGCTGGTCGTCGAAAGTAAATGTGACATCACACAGAAGGGTGAGTTCCTCTCTTCCATTCCTTTGATTTGCCACTGTGTGAAGTTTCGAGAACAGGATAAATAGGACAACTCCGATCAGTAACCAGCGCAAATAATCCATTTGAAAAAAAAACTGAATATACAAAAAAGCTTGATACTTGGGTCCGACACGAGCTCATTGAAAGAGATCTAACGAATTCTGTAGGTACTCATTTGCGATTCTCTATTGAAACGTAATGAATCCGAACGGTTTTTGAAAAGATTAATCATTGATGAAAAATGGTTTACGTCTGACAAGAACATGCAAAAAAGATCATGATCAAAAGGAAAGCAAGCTTCACAGACTATAGCGAAACCCGGATTAATTCGGATTTATAAATTGACGCTGTGTGTATGGAGGGATTTAAAAAGGCATTATTCATTTCGAGCTTTTACCGCCGGGTAAAACCATCAATTCAGATCTCTACTGCCAACAGCTGATGAGACTCGAGCAAGAACTATTCAAAAAACCAGCCGGAATTGATCAACAGAAAGGGTGTGGTTTTTCACCATAACGCCAGACCACACTGAAAATATTGAGTTAGATTAAGAAGTGTTAATGCATCCACCATATAGCCCTGACCTTGTACCCTCAGATTTTCACTTGTTTCTTTCTCTTCAGAATTTTTTAGGTAGTGTTAGGTTAATATCTAAAGAAGACTGTGCAAACTACTTGTCGCATTTTTTTTATTAAAGTCACAAAATTTCTACAGTAATGGAATAATCTCACTACCTACGAAATGGCAACAAGTTAATGAACAAAATGGCATATAAATATGTATATCATAATTAAATAGAAAAGAAAAACACTTTTTCTATCCCTATGCAACGATGAATGAATAACGGAAGATCTTGGTTCATGCGAACGACTTGTCGGAGTAAATACGTAGTGACGGACTTCCTGCACTGTTTATACTTGAGGTCAAACGTTTTTGTTACAAACGCCGTTGTTTGCCGCTGATAGAATTCTAAGCTGTCATTTCAAAGATATAATGATTTTCGAACGATTGTTCAAAAAATTTATAGTTACTAACATTTTGGTGCAGTATATATAGTTACTGTAAAGACCTTTTTTTAGGTTTTAAACACCTCATCTACTTCGCTTATCACTTACAAATACATTGCTATTGAATACAAGTGATCAATAAGATTTGTAGGAATTTTCGTCATCGAAGGGATATGCGGGCGGAAAACGTAAGTGAGATTGCTTTTAAGTGACAAATCCCATTCTATAATTTGAGGACATTGCTCTCTCCTAGCACATGGTTTTGAATTTAGTTTGAGTGTAACAGCAAAGAGTTTGTGATTGCTAAATAGCTGCTTATATTAAAAAATGTTCTACTTCTCAAACTCAAACAAAGGCTCGTTTTCTTTTGATGTCGCTCATCACAAGCAATCAAATATTTATTCCTATAGCAATAATACGTGAGCCTTTTGTTTCACACTGGAATAGTACACCCAAAGCCAACAGGTTTAGCGTCAGCGACAATTTTATTTGGCTACGGTCTCCACGTGGTAATACCATAATGTCCGTACGTGTGTTATAATTGGTTTCAAATGCCTGTACTGGATGGATCCAGCCAGCGTTGCCAGACGTCCCGATTTTTAAATCAACATCGAATGTCCCGCGCGGGACAGGCTTAATCCCGCTTTTCGGGGATAACTCGACCATACGTGCAGCGTGCAGAGGAAAAGCAGGCGGGTAACACAGCACAGACAATTGTGGACTGGCCCATTGGTATTCATCTACGGCCTGGCCGCTCGCCCGCGTGTAATGAAGATGAGCACGCAGGAGAGAGGCGCGTCACGCAGGCGCCGCGTGCGCCCGCGACATCTCTTTTTCTTTCACTCTTTTCTTATTCTCATTTGTTTATAAGTTTCTATTTCGCGAGAACGCACGATTACGTACGAAGGAATAACGAATACCTATTGCATTTGTTCAAGTGCTTGGAAAGCAGTAAACAAATGAGTTACGTTGCGTGCATAATTTATTTTAATTATATTAAACAAATAAAAGTTTTAGTTTTTTACGTGTTTTTTTTCGTAAATTACTGGAATTTACTTATTAGAATCGTTTAAAGATGAATGAAACCGATAATGATGTTTCGGATTGCTCGCAACCGGAAAACATTGTACTCGCGAAGAAAGCCAAACTAGAAACCATCTAACGAAATACAGTACAAATTGGCAGAATGATTATAATTGTTTGTGTATTGTGACGTCGGATGAGTATAAAGCTTACTGTAAACTATGTAAAAAAGAGTTTACTATTTCTCACGGCTGATTAAACGACGTAGTGAAGCGTTCAAAGACAAGTAATCATTCGAAGACCACGAGTGCTCGCGCTGCCAGAAACATAACTAGCTATTTCCGGGCATCAGGTACTTCCACGTGCGATCGTGATCGCGGTGATATTATATACAAAACGTCAGCCGCAGAAATTACATCTATATATCACACCGTTAAACATTCGTTAAGCTACAATAGTATGGATTGTTTTCAAAAGTTATTACCTCTCATGTACGCCGATTCTAAGAAAGCTAAGAATGTCAAATGTGGTAGGACAAAGAGTGAAGCAATAGTTTGTGAAGTGTTGGCAAAGAAGCTGTGAAGGATGCACTTCAAAATTTAAAAGAAGATTAAATTTTTCGATTTCAACGGATGCGAGCAATAAAGGAAACGGAAAATGTTTCCGATATGTGTGCGATATTTCAGTTTTGACAAAGGAACACCAAACAAGTCAATAGATTCTGTGAAGAGTAATGACGAAACTGCCGACCAAGTAACAAAGGTGCTTCGTGAAACAACCGGGTAACATAACTTAAAGTTATCGCAAGTAACAGGATATGGTGCTGACAATGTAAATGTAAACTTTATGAATCTCGTTGCCAAAAACGAAAAAATATTAAAAGCTAACTGTTCAATTCACATCTTACATAACATGAGCAAATTTGCATGTGATAGATTAGACGTCAATATAGAATCTATCATCTTAACAATATACGACCATTTCTCATATTCAGCTAAACGTCGTGCGGAATTGATGAAGATATTTGAAACTATACGCAAATGGAGTGGGTCGAATTATTACGTCACGTAAATACAAGATTTCTGTCGCTCTGTTTTGCTGTTGAGAGAGTAATCAAGGTTTGGCCTGCTTTGAAAAGCTACTTTGATAAGCAAGAATTATGTGCAAAAGCCATTGAAAAGATTTTTTACTTTGAAGAAGAGGAAACAAAAACTCTAGCCTACTTGCATTTTGTTCATAATGTGATGAGTGCTTTTGGTACATTAATGAGTCTCAGGGAAACAATACTGCCATAACAGAAGTACACGAGTCATTATGCCTCTTCCGCTCAAGGTTGACTCAAAGGCAAAGGATGGGTTTTTCGGCTACCAGACGAAACAGATTTTAAATAAATTGGTTGAATCTGAACGGACAAAAGCCATCAAAGACTTCAAAATTTTTTCCACAAATTGCCAACAAACGTTATATTTTTTCAGATGAAAATATTTTTTCTATACTTAAATTCATAAACCTGGAAAATGAAGTTAGTTTTGAAATGATTGAAAACGCTGTATCTTTAATAAAATTGACGGGTGATATTTCGATAGATAACTTATATGAAGAATTTAACATGTTGAAATCATCCTTGGACGTATTAGAAGGAAGTTAGAAATACATCACTGCCACCACCGCACAGAAATGGCACAAGCTCTTTCAATAGTTTCCAAAAAATAATACCAGAAATATGTTTAAACTAGTGTCTTTCATATTAAGTATCCCAACATCAAACTGCTTTCCTCAACGCGTTTTTCCCCAGATGAATTTAAAATGGTCGGATGCCAGAAATAAATGCTCTGTAAAATGAATGAAAGCAGAATTACTCATCCAGTTTAATCTACAGCTATCCTGTTAAGAGTTCTTCATCTTTATTAAAGAGAAAAAGGAAACTTTAAAAGAAGTTAAATCTTTACAGAATATCAGGAATAAGTAATTCTTATAAATAATTATTCTCTTATTGTAAGTTGCAATTTTTAACACTCACTCCTCAGACTATTGCTTGAAACGCCACATTTTTCTAATGAATAAAACTTTTTTGACTGAGATTTGTTTTTTTTTATTCAGAAGACGAATCAGACTCAACTAGCTAACTATACGGTAAATCTGATTTGAAATATCATATTATTATTAAAATACATTTTCTATGGCTATTTTTGCTATCTATTGTCACGTAAACGTAATTTGAACTCAAATAAAAAGATGAATATTTAAAAGCTTCTGATTATATACGTTTTTTCACTATGTCCCGCTTTCGACGAAAGATTCCCGCTTTTATCACTAAAAAGTTTCAAAATCCCGACTTGGCAAAAAAAATCTGACAACGCTGGATCCAGCGTAATATAATATTGGATTTTGAAACAAAACACCACAACCTAATGGGGGGCATATTTACCCAACTTAAGGTGATCCTCATAATAGAAAAATTAATATTTTATTTTTGCGCTATTGTGAAAACGGTAATACCCACAAACGTTAAACTTGATGTGATTATAGTGCCTACTTATTCTAGAGTAAACCAACAAATATAAAAAAATGTAGTGTGATTCGGTAAGAACTTCAGCGATTAGAAGAGACATTTTTAAGCTATTGCATAGCTTCTATCGCGGGCCCTGAGCACAGAACAAATAGAAATGTCGAGTGGGTGGAGCTCATTCGCGCACATCTGCTAGCTCTTACTGTATCAGTCATTCGTGATACGTCCGTGTAGAAAGAGCTGCGAGTGAAATCATTCAAAATGCCTTCTTGCGCTATATTAAGTTGCAGATTATCAAGTAAAGCCTGTAGTGTGTCTGGCCAAGGGATTTTCTTTCATCGGTAAGAGAAAAATCATTGTAAAATGAAATATAAAACCTATTTTCTTCCAAATCCCTAGTTTGTACTATCGAATTTTTATTTCGTAAAATAATTCTTTTATCAGTGTACATTGCTTGCTTTGTACGCTGACCATTTAAATGTTAACGTATAGAACAATACTTGCATTACGTGTCAGTTTTATTTATATTTTGTTTCTAGTACGAGCGGATTGGGTTTTTTCCACAAATATCGATAGTGATGAACCAAATTGAAGTCGATAAAATTTTATAAACATTTTTTTATTAAACGATGTTTGCACTAAATTTCAGATACATTATTTTAATTAGTGTTTGTGGTTTGTTCACAATATATTAAAATAAAGATTTTTATTTGGTTTCACAAACGTGAAACTAAACAGTTTTCCACCGGAACCCGGTTTAAAGACAAAATGGATAGAAGCAACTGGTAGGAACAACTGGTTTCCAACAAAATTTAGTACTGTTTGTTCTAAGCATTTTAATGAAGATGATTTTATCGCAAAACATTCAAATCGTCGGTTACTAAAATCAGGAGCTATCCCGTCCCAGTCAATTCTGTGTTTACTTTCGCAGGTAAAATAAATTACGATTTTCAATTAAATTTATTTATACATTTTATTTTTTTCGCTACGTAATTAAATTAACAGCTACTACAATTACTCATATCATAACATTAGTCAAGTAGAGGTTAGTTAAATTATTTAAAAGGAAACGTCTCAATAGCTGCAAATATTGTTATTTTACATTTTCTTGAGATTTTTAATTTGTAATTATTTGTTTTTAGCTCACCGAGACATCAATGGAAAGCCCGAGTACATCAACACCAAGCAATAATAAAACGGTATCAAACTTAGTTCACAATGTGGTAATGTTTGAAAATAATAAAATGAGGTTGTATCATTTGCTGTTGTTTCAGGACAAAGGACCACCATGGTCCTTGACACCTGAATCACCGAGATGTTCTTTAGAATCAACACCAAGAAAACGAAAACTTATGAATATAATTATTACTAAAGATTCTATTATAAAAAGGCAAAGACTGCAGATTACGAAAATTCAAGCCCAAAATCGTAGACTTAAGAAAAAAATTGTAAAAATAGAAGATGTTTTAAATGATTTGAGAGATAAGTTTTGTTTTCATATGGAAGAAATTGATACTTTGAGAAACACTAATTTACAAGTAAATATGTAAAATTCTACTAATTAAACGTTTTGAATTTATTTTTATGAAAGTGTAACGTTAATTTCTATTGAAATATATGCAAAATTTTATATTTTTTTATTGATTTACATCCTATTTATGCTGGCTTAGTTATAGATGAAATGGCGATTCGCCGAAGAATAGAATGGGACGGCCAAAGACTCCATGGCCATGTTGATATTGGTAACGGCCTAAACACAGACTCCTTAGCTGAAGCTAAAGAAGCTTTAGTTTTCCTCGTTACAGCTATTAATGGCAACTGGAAAATACCAGTAGGTTACTTCCTCGTTGAAGGCATAACAGGAATGCAACGTGCGGAACGTGTGAAGCAATGTCTTAAATTAATTCATGAGACAGGTATTAATATTATATCCCTTATATTTGATGGATGTGTTTCAAATATTTCTATGGCGGAACACTTAGGAAGCTCATTTGAAAATCCAACATTTAAACATCCAAGTACCCAACATCCGATTTCATGTGTACTAGATCCTTCACATTTAATAAAACTAATTCGAAATGCTTTTCAAGTTTATGGATCTTTCATTGACAAAAATGGGGAAAAAATTGAAGGGAGGTTTATTGAAGAACTACATAAATTACAAGAAAAGGAAAAATTTCATTTGGCTAATAAATTGCGCCATCACCATGTTAATTAACACAATCAGAAAATGAAAGTTAAGTTAGCAACTCAACTATTCAGTGCAAGCGTAGCAGACGCTACTGATTTTTGCAGAGTAGACTTAAAGTTACCTAATTTTTATGGTAGTGCAGCAACAGCTAATTTCTTAAGAATATTTAATAATATTTTTGATATTTTTAACACAAGAAACATGTATGCCAATCGTTTCAAAAAAGCACTCAATGAAAACAACCAAGCTGAAATTTTGTATTTTTAGATATGGCTGTAGAATATATTTCATCGTTAAAATGTTAAAACAGAACATTCTAAAAGCGAGTCAAAGGAAAGTTGGATTTTAGGTTTTATTGCTTGCGTAGACGCTCTCAAACACTTTTATACTACTCTTATAAAAACTGATAAGTTAATATTCTTTCCTTTTTATAAAATCAGTCAGGACCATCTCGAACTTCTTTTCTGCAATATTAGAGCTCATGGTGGTTGTAACAATAACCCCACTGCTAGACAGTTTAGAGCCGCATATAAAAAACTTTTAATACACATAGAAGTGCGGGATGCCGGACATGGAAACTGCGTTGAACTAGAAAAATTATCAATTCTAAATTGTTCGTCGGCCATTCAACGAATGAATATGACTGTTTTCAAAGATAATGATGATTTAGGTGATGATCACGAAAATGATAGCGCGGAGGAACAGTTAGAGTTGTTGACAATGCTTTATGAAAATTTATCTGATTTTAGTATTCAAGTGATAAGTCACGTCGCAGGAAACATTGTCCATGTATTAATGAAAAAAATCCGTTGTGACACGTGTATTGGCGCACTGCTATCAAACAAACCTAACAACTTTCACAAATTTATAGTTGCAAAGGACAAAGGTCGTCTATTGTATCCATCAGAGGATGTAATAAAAATATGTAAAGTATCAGAAAGTGTTATTAGGGTGTACACTGATATGCAACTAAAGATAAAAAAAGAGGTCTTGATGACAAAGATTTTAAATAATTTTGTAGGATCTAAACTATTTGATGATATTAGTTTCCATCAATTTGGAGAATATCCTACCTCAAATCACATAACTGATTTGGTAAAAGCAATTATTAAAAAATATGTTAATGTAAGATTGCATAACTTATTAAAGAATTCAAATAGATTATCAAAAAGACAATTGTTTAACAAATACATTTTATTTCAGGGGCAATAAGAACAAAATTCATAATTTGTTTTTACCATTTTTCAAAAAATATATTAATATAGAGTTTCTGAAAACTAATCTTAACACAAACAGACAAACGTATTCTAATTAGGGCTTTATGAATCTAAATTGTTTGTTTTTGAGATTTTTCTATTTGGTATTTGATTAAAGTGATTTAAAATGTATTTGTTTTTTATTTTGCTTGTCTGTATTTAATTTTCAGGAAAGTAGAATTATTGTATAAATTGTTGTATGTTGAATATTTAAGTTTTGCCAATAGATCAAAATAAAAACTGGTCTTCGTAATAAATTCTACTTTGCTATAATAAAAATAACTTTAGTATAAAGTTATTATTACTCGATATCAGAATTTACTACAACACTGTTATCGATAAGGTAATAAAAATTTCGCACTGTTGTTAAAACGTCTTTTAATTAAAAATCATATGTAAAAAATAAGCCTTACATCCTTACGCTTAGGGATCATTACTCTTTGTTATTTTTATGCACATATTTAATTTCTCCACCAAAATAAAATAAACTAAGACAAAGAAAAGGGTTCCTAATTGTTTTACAATAGAGTTTATTTTGTATTTGATTATTTTCAGAATTTGTGACCAATGGTAACTCTATTTTTTATGTTGATCTATCGAATAGTACATCGCATGTGTTAGTTGGCAACACCCACCGGCTACGCTGGTACCTTCATATGCTAAGACTTAACATTTCCATCTACTCTAATTATATTCCGTGGCCCTGAGCGTGGAGACCGAATCCAGAAATTCCGTAACGAAAATAACCTCCCACTCCGACCGGCACAGCGGTGATACTTTTTACTTTTGCCATCTATCGATGAATAGCAGAAATTTTAATGACTTTTTTGAAATATCACGCTTGTCTCTTTAGTTCAGCAACTCGCCTCAAGGTGGCATTAGTTGTATCGGCGTAATCCCCCTTTTCGCCCCGCAATCTGGTGACTCTGGCTGCTTAGAGTTTCGGCGTTAGGGCACCTCCTCAAAAAAAATACTGCATAAAAAAATAATTATAATTGCATAAGTTGATAAAAATACTATGCAATAGCTTTACCGCAGCAGTCCCCGAGTGCCACACGTGTTTTTTTTTTTGTTATTACACAATATAAATATACCTATTACGTAGCGATATAAACCCCTTGCTGCGCAAGTCCGTCTAGTACTTGGCCGGTTTTAAATATCCAAATTGGACATACCCGCGCATCTTTAAGTTTCACCGTGTTTGAGTGGACGATTTTCTTGATATAAATATCGTTCCAAATTCTTACATCTTCGCCACTCTTAAGGACCGACATCACAATGTAAATTGATTTGAAAGACCATCAACCGGCGAACATTTTTCATATTTGACTTTATTTAGGACTTTAGAATCGGAATAGAACGCTAACGCTATGATAAAGCCAGTGCACTTGTTTGACTGACTCAACGATAAGTAGGTACCTATTATCAATTTAACATTTTTGTTAAGTCAGCATTATCAACAGTATTCATGTCCATCCTAACTGCTGTGGTAGACTATTAATACATGTTATATCTCTCGTATATTACAAATTCGCACTCACTAAATATTCGGATAGATATTTTGCATAGGTACAATCGAATTTACGTAAATACTCCAAAGCTATATCGTACAGAAAATTGCTCAATTTTTAATAATTTTTAACTCAATATTACTATAAAATGTAGGTATATATTATCAGCTTTTACTCACATAAAGCCTTTTTCCTGTTTTATACAAATACCATACTACAAAAATTAACAAAATATGTCAAATATTTTATAAAATTTTACTTACCGCTTGTATATCTCAGATCTTGCTTTTAGTCTCATCACAATCCTTTCAATAAAGATTTTAAAATATAGTCAGACACATATTTATAGGCCCTTAATTTATGAAAATTTGCAGATTTTTCCTTTAGAAAAGGGTACAATGATGACTTTGTAGGGACTACTCACCTAAAAAGAGTATCAACACTTTTTAGACAGTCGAAATGTCAAAAAAAAGAAAGAAATCGTTGTGACATAATTCCAATACGGCTTAAAAAATTGTTTTCTTAAATATATCAATAAGAAGTGAACCAATTTATAACTTAATAATTAAGTTCATATATATGTCGTAACTGTAACCCGTAACTGTGTCATCTGTGTGTTCCAAGAATATGAAATAAACATCAAGGAAAAACTGTAAGTGTGTAAAATTTATTAACCAAATATATTCGGGCTACGAATACACCTATATCCACACCTACAACTTTACACCAGTCATTAGATGCCTTATCAGATTTATAATTTTTTTTTACATAAAATTATGTAAAAACGATATTATAACATTGGATTACTTACACTAGTTTACAATGTATCTGTTGCTGGGAAAATTTTAACTGTTGTTGACTATACATGGCATGCTGAGTTCAAGTATATAACTGGGATTAATTGACTGCTTTTGAGTTTCAGATATCTATGATCAAAAAATTGATCAATTTACTAAGAAAGAGTTTATTGAAATATTACATACATAAAACATAACAAAAATTATTTGGATTGTCTACATATTTTCTTGAAGTACTCATGTTGCACACTTTAAAAATTAATGTGATCAAAATGAAACTCAGACGTTATCAACAAACAAAAACACTTAATTGATAAAAATTAACAATTTATTGAATTTTTGTATTCATACGATATCAATATCCAACATGGAAATAACCATTTTGTCTGTTTTATGAGATTCAGAATATCACACATAGTGTACTTTTATTTACTATCAAATATTATAAATAAACGTAGATCATTGTTGTGTAAGAATTACGGCTACCGAATAAAAATTATTTGTCATTATCGATTTTTCTTGTACACCATTTTCATGCTAGTTGAAACCTGCTCGTCTGTAATATTTAGTTAATTCATTCATTGCGGCATGCGCCAACGTTGCGCGGAACTCGGTCTACATTATTATCTTTTATTTTAACAATAGCGACCCGTCCCGGCTTCGCACGGATAGCAATAATTATCTAAAGCCAGATAACTTTACGAAATCAGAGCGGTCATGTGACGAAGTTTTAGCAGGTATCTAGAGTTACGATGCCTTACTACGCCCAAAAAATGCATTAAACTTTAGCGAAAATATGACACATATCGCCAAAAAAATGAAAAATTATTCTTTTAATTCGGTTTTGTAATGGAAATATAAAGTTTGTAAGGGAAAATAAAAAAATATAGAATTCATGAATTTTTATTTATTCTAAAATCATTTTTGATGGAATGATTCGCCGCAGTGTTCTGTGTACTCAAAAGCGACTAGCGTGCGATGACGTCGCAGAGGAATGCAGCGAGCGGCGAAAAAGGTTAAAAACTTTAATATTGCAACTTTTCTTATCCCAAATAAAGTGAGAATAAAAGAGTTCATGACTAATTGACTTCCTGTGAATAATTCATTACGTTTGTACACCGTGGGTAGAATTGACGTCGAATTGTGGTATTTGACGTATACATAGATACATGTGCAAGCCATTTGCATCCTTGTACGCACATACTCGTACACCAATGCTTGGATACACACATATATGCGTATTTGTTTCTTTGTTTTCATATAATTCATACACACGTTCAGCTGCTATGTAATAGCAGCAACAAACACACATCATCTAAAAAGTTATAAGTACTAAGTGACTAAGAAACGTTTTCAGTCACTCTTTTTTGTGGATAATTAGTTGAAAAAAATCAAACCATTAGGAACAGATTTGAGTTAGATTTATTTCTGTTGGCATCAAAATATTTATAATTTATTTTTACAACAAATATTACATATTACTAACATGTCAATGGGATGCGAGACATTCTCAATTAGTTTATCTAATGAATAAACATTAAAATTGACCGTTTTATTATAGTTGGCAAGTGGGACAGGCGACACGCGCGACGGAGCCGCACGCCGCTCTCTGCATAAAGCTGGGCTTCAGGTGAATCAATTAACGCTATATAGTTTTGGTCCAACAAATAAATACTAATATTGTCATAGACATAATATTTTTTATTCCTACACCATCATAGTCTTAGCCTTAAAGCGTTTAGCACCGGAGTCGGCGCATTAATTTTGTCTTTAGACTCAATCGTTAGCTACGACCCAGCCGTTTGAAGCTCCGGGCACTTATCGATTTGTAAAGAAATGGCCTCAAACGAAAAACATATTTAATTCACTTTAAATCCATATCATGAAAAAATGTCAAAATATTTACATTTTTATAATAAATCGATTTGTTTATATAAAGAATACGATGGGGCATCAAATCTACAATTATATTGTTTATTCTTTACTATGGTTGGATCTGAACATTTCTGATTTATAGTTGATCTTTTTTTGTGTGTAATTTAAAATACAGTTATTGTATTTTATGCTGAAATATAAAAAGTGGAAAATAACTTCATTATAAGATCATCTTAAACTAGAGGTAATCTGTACCTGGAGAATAACTTCAGTCAAGTGTCATTTCACTGACGGCTGATGCAACTGTTTTTCTATGAACATGTGTCTTCCCAAATAATAAATGACACTGAGATTTGTATTTTTTATACGTAATAATTGAAACCGCAACGCCAACGGCAGAAGTCTCACACTTGCCGGATTTCTCTGTTTTTATATTATCATTATTATTAGTAAAGCAACTAAAAAAGACATTACAAGCGCAAACCGTTAGCGCGATAATTATTTCTTTGCATCCATAGTGAGGAATATGTGACGATGTAAGGATCAAATCATTTCATTCACCATTATTGTAATAATAATAGGACCTGTAGACATTAACTACATTTGTTGAATCGGATGTCTTGTCTACGAGACATTGGTGCAGCCCCCAGGTGCCCCCTGCCCTACATGAAGGCGTCGGACCGTATATATATATATGCAAAATGTGTGATTTTTGTGATATAGAAACTATGCACGCGAAAATGTTAAGTCCCGACGCCGGCCCGATCCTGACACGTGTGGAAATGCCCGTCGCGATGTTTACATCCGCTGACGGCGTGGGCGATATCCGATATCGTAAATATTCAATAGTACAAAAACAGAGCAATCAATTTATTTCTGAACAGTCACGTGCAGTAACGGATGAAATAGTTAATAGCATTTGTCGTATTTCACCCATCGAAGCAACTTACATGACACAAAAATGTATGATTCACAAATTGCAAATAAAATCATAAAGTAAAAAAGCTGAATTTCGTTTTCCCAAAATGATCATTCAAATTATTTTAACATTAACAGGTTATTAGAAACCCAATATTATTAACTGTGCTTAAGGTTCACATGAACGCTAATAATATTAAAATGCTAATAAAGTTATTATATTGAAACTCCTAGTGAAATGCCAAGCGTCGCCACATTCGTATACCGAATTCCTTTGAATTGTGCGTAATATTAAAATAGTATTATCAAAAAAATTTTGGTTTGCACAAACTTCTCCAGGACGTGACGAGCATCTCCGTGCGCTGTCAGATCGTACGTCGGAGTCTCCGGTGCTAAATTCTCTAAGACATTAACGCATATGCCGATAGAAAAACAGGTTTATTTTCGTTTTTGCGTGAGAAATGATTCAGCGTTTGAGTTCGAGAGAAGAGCATCGACAGAGCAGGTTGAGCACGACTTAACCTAGGCTTAACCCTACGCGCGGCAGTCGACCGGGCGCCGCGCCTCGCCTATGCCAACACGAAAAGCAGACAGCAGGAAAAGCGAACAAAAGTAATAAAAGGCTAAATCGCATATCACGCTGTATTTACGATAAAACTTATTACAACATGTAAAAAAACTTAAATTATATAAATAAAATGCATTCAAAGCAAACAATAATTTTTCATCGAACCGATTTCTTATCAAAAACATTCCATAAAAATATCAAAGCATTTAAAAAAATAACAGCACATACTTAATTAGCGACCTATTTTAAAACGAGACACGAACGAAAATAAGGAGGTAGCGTCCACCGAACGTAAATGCAGAATACGTTAAAGCGCAGGGAAAATCGAGCGGTCGAGAGCCGCCGCCGCGAATGTTCTAGAGAAATTCTAGTCTTAGAAGTTCGTGGTGCTGCGCTACCGGTGACGACGATGACGCGACACCGCGGCCGCGACTCTGCCCCGGCGCCGTCCAAATTTAATATTTGAAAGTACAGGCTTATTATTAGTAAAAGGAAGCGGGCGTATTCATCTGCGAAGATCGGCCCGGGCGCGGCTGCCGCGCAGAGTGCTCGCGATCCGCGATGTCGTCATCGACTCACTTTTCTATAAACTACGTTTGGATGAACGTAAATTTGCAATGTGTACGAAAACTAAACATGAAGTTCTGACGTGGACGTCGAGAAACGCGGACGAGAGCCCGCCCCGCCCTGCACCGGCCTCGTCTAAAACGACGGCCGAAGGTCGGTTTGATGACACACTGAATTACATATTAATTAATTTTAATTTCTGCATCGATTCTGGAATGTCATGTAAATATCAAAAATACTGGCAATCAATAAAAAAATCTCATTAACAAAATGTACATACAAGCGCGAGATGCGCCGCGCCGTATTCCCCGCCCGCCCCGCGGCGCCGCGCTCCCCGCCGCCGACACCGAACACCATAAAAACTATTGCCGCAAAAAACTACTTACATGTGTACAAATTTATATAATTATAAATAGACAACAGCCAAAACACCTGGACCGGGAGTGGGTACCGCCGAGCGACGCCGCTCCCGCCCGCTAGTGCGGCACGCTACTCCGATACCGCGACTACGTACACTTATTTGATATCTTTAATTAGGACTATCACCGCCACGACCATTACCTAAGGGGAGCCCCGCCCCCGCCCCGCCCCGCCCTCCGCGCACGCTCACACTCCAAATATTATGATATTCTTTGAAACGCTAACGATTTTACAATTCCAAATCTATTAATCAAAGATGTTATAAAATGTATAGATGCACCGAACGGTGCAAGAACGGGCCTCGACATCGCCCCCTCGAGCGCGTAGGCCCGACGTCGCCGTGCGCGGTGCACGTTGCACACCTGTGACATCGATGCATCGGTGCATTCCGACTTCTGATAACGAAAATATAAATTGAAATTTACTAAACTGTTCTAGCACTGGAACACTCGCGGTATGGCTACAACGGCTCGTCGTTAGCGGGCGCTCGAAGGACACGACACGATCCCGGTGCCAAAGCCCGTTAAGATGTTCAAATAACAA
The DNA here is from genome assembly GCA_005406025.1 of Eumeta japonica. Lineage (NCBI taxonomy): Eukaryota > Metazoa > Arthropoda > Insecta > Lepidoptera > Psychidae > Eumeta > Eumeta japonica. Next base: position 11,891 of record BGZK01002559.1, on the reverse strand, counting down.
AGCCGCTGGCGATTCCGTCGTTATACAACTCACTAAATAATAAATCTAAATTAGCCTGTCAGTACCGAATTTGGGAATGGGTAGAACGTCCGTCATAATATCGTCGGTATAGGATAATTACGTATTCATAAAATATTGGAATACATTATTTTACGTGGATTAAGCAGTACACTCGAAGTATCGTAGACGGCAGTCGCGAGCGACGTACGAGAGCATACCGTCTATCGACACGAGTTTCATTCAGTGCAGACGAGAATTTCGCCGCAGTCAATTTACACACCGAATTGTAACGTGCACATTTTTGTGTATATTATTAGGGCTTCGTTTGCGACACGCGTCGCGCAGTGCGGCGGGCGGGGGGCATACGGGGGAGGCGACGAACGGCGCGGGGAGCGCTCACTCGTCGGCGCGCATGCCGCGCACCTCGCCCTCACGCCTCAGCCTCTCCAGCTCCTCTTTGGTGCGGTCCTCGATGGCGCGGATGTCTGCCATCGTCATGCCGTACCAGTCGTCCATCGAGCAGAACACCTGCCTGCATACGAGACCATGCCCAGGCATATGTTAATACACTATCACTCTTTCGACACATTTAATCTTAAATTATATCGTAGTGATTTTTGTACAAAATTTATGAAAAACAACAAAGACCTCTTTGATTTCACAACAGTAAATCTATGAGGTTAAAGCAAAGTTCTAACTGCTTTTGATGTATATTAAATTAATGGCAAAAAAACGTATAAGATTCTTTATTCAACTGAAACTATCAATTTTTCCTTGATTTTAGAGTCTCACACCTTATTAGGATACAAAAAAAATATTTTTGTATTTTGTACTGTACGAGTTTTTTTGAGCATATGCTCATCTGTCACGGCCGACTTTCTCAAAGCGATCAGACATGGAAACTTGTCATGACACTAATAAACTCTGTGTCGGCTTCAACTGAAAAAATACCTTTTACTACATATACAGTATGGATTTTTAGCTTCATCTTCTATGGATAAGTTTTGTATTCGTGATTCCTTGACCTTTACGAATCCAAACTATTTACATTTTGAAAACACAAGCTTAGGTTGCACTCCCTAATCGAGGTGTATGAAGCCCTAACTTTACTATAGGTCATATTATTATGTTCTCTCTTATTCCACTTTCTTTTGCAACATTGACACATTCCCACCGTTTGGGTAGCCAAGCCTCTTTGTCAACTTCAGTAGTTTCTTACGGCAGGTATTTTACCTGAGCCAGTGGTTTTGCTGTTTTGTTTTGGAAATAACTTCAGATACTTCTGCTGCACGGTTTACACGAGGCTCTTGAACAATCATGGTAAACTCTTACATATCCTCATCGTTTTAGAAAGTATTTAATGCTATTCTGCTTCGATTATTCATTTTCGTAATCGTCAAATTTCATAATGTTTAGAAACTTTTCAGCCTTTCAATTTGACATGTTTGTGAACCAAGATTCATTCCATTCCGTATGTGACTTTGTGTCAAAAGAATGTGGTATGTATTCTTATTTTTTAAACAAAGTTTAAATAATGTACATTTTGTTCCTTTTTGAAAAGATCAGTTAACATGATTCAATTTTGGTAATAGTTTTAGGCATTCGTTTCATTTTTGGAAGTCATTCCTTAAGAATTAATTTTCATGTAAAGTCCCCAGTATGGAAATTTTACAAGGAGCGAAATACAAGCATTAACTCAAAAGCGTTACGTTTTTCTGCATAACTTACCTTGCGCACTTTTTACTTTGAAATGTATTTAATGTCATATAATATAATTTTATTATATTAATCTTATATACTATTTGAGAATATAATCCACCTCTATGCATAATTTGTGCTTGATATGTACAACAAATTTTTCCCTCCCCCATCATTCACACTCTCTATCTTTCTTGTAATATAAATACGAAATATAACATAACACAACTACGTAGTTCTAATTATGTTTTTAGTAATCTTCCGTTTTTTTTTACACTTTTTTATGTTCATTTAATTGTTAACCTTATCAAACTGGATATTTCCAAAGTTTAAACAAGTACACATTTCTTTTCCATTACAATTATATAAGTTTAAGTTCAGTCATTTCACTACTGCGATGGAGAAAACCATATTTTTTCAGCACTCAAATTTATAGTTACGTTCAGCACTCATTAACAGAGCACCTTTCGTATTAATAGTCACTCGCTTTCGAGTTCGTAGCAGTATTCAGCTGCCGTCAGTTATAACTATGCCGAGTATCGCATATGAATGAGTACCCTCTAATGACATCGACCACTTTGATAGTATTTTTGAGCTCCCTTCAAATTAGTACCACCACCTAATAAAGTTTTCTATGGTTTAAATATTTCTATTTTAATTTTGCCCTTACTGTAAATGGGCACTTATAAAGAACTTACATTGCCACGCATTTAGACCAACATGAGGGTGTATGGCGTATGTGATAATGCATTCACGCGCATTAATATCACATAAGAGACTCAAATTAAATAACTTTTATCAAACAGTTTTTGAATTTCACAATTGTTTCATAAAAAAAAAAGGTATTTGAGCAAAATTATAATGCTATAAATTACCCGAAAAAGTGCAAATGTTTGATTTATATTTTTATAAACAAGATTGTTTATCATGTAATTTGGATGTGATCAAAACTTTTGATGTAATCAGATATTTTTGTGTTTCATTGTGTTACCTCTATTAGACGACTGCTATAAATGTATAAGAAAATCAATCACTTATTCGACCATTTCTAGTGGAAAAGACTTCGCACCGGGTGATGAGGGCGAGCGGCCCGCTCTCACCTGTGGAAGATGGTGAACAACCGTCGCTCCGACTTTAGGATTACGTTTTCTACTTTGCTCTGTAAAACACAACATAACAATTCATTAAAATCTTGTGAAGCACCTGCGTCGGGTTAGGGACTAAAATACTTTTTACGTTAATTCAGTTAGTTGCACTTGGCAAATTTTGTAGAAATGTGTACAGGCATGAAAAAGTACATAACACAAAAAAATTCACTTTTACGATATCAATGTCACAATCATACAATATAATGTTTTTAGAAAGAATTCAAAGTTGAATGTGAAATTAGAAAAAAGTTAATTGGAAACTTAGTACATTCTATAAAAGTACAAACGTTTCCTACAAAGGGAAATAAATTGACATAGAAGTGTTATCTTAACGGTAGGAGTATCGAGCTGCGGACTCGGCCTCTGAACGCGCTCACCTGCAGCCCGAACCACTTGAACTCGGCGGTGACGAGTTTGTAGCAGGTCATGACGGGCTTGGCGTCAGCTTTCCACGGCCCCTTGAGCGGCCCGCGGCCCGTCTTCGTCGAGTGGAACAGCTGCGGGTCGGTCTCGGCCTTGTAATCGGCCGACGCCACCGGGTCGTTGGCGATGTCGATGTTCACCACTTCGCGTATTTTCAACTTTTCCGCCGACAGCTCGTGCACCTGCACAGACATCGAGTCGGTCGGAAGGCGGTGAGGGCAATAGAGCGTCTTTACACTGTACGCCACATAGCCACGTATCGGCGCCGATTTATCTAACCGACACCGATAAAAATTATGCAACTTTTTCATACACTGGTGTATTCAATGTTAATGTAACTAAAATGTGCGTGCGCCTGTCGTTCCTTGTTAAAGCGATTATGATTAGGCGCCATCGTCAGATTCAACGAATTGTATTTTGTTATATTTGTAAGACAGAAGAAAAAAACAATTCCGAAAAGCAGATATTGGGGATTGTCGTCCGAGGTGTAAACTTAAAACTATGAAATAACATTTATTTGTTGGGATTTTGAAACTAATTGTAATATAATAAATTTAAATATCATTTGTAAATTAATATAATTAACAGTAATCTGGTTTTCACATCTATCAGCACTCCAACCAACCTTGTATACCTTTTTATATAGTTTATTTATTAATCAAAACTCATGATGGGTTGCGCACGTCTATTAAATTTTATGTAAGATTTAAACTTTTTAATTTAAACATAATTATAATGTTGCAATTTTACAAAATTCAAAAATATAAATTTCAAATATACTGTTAATACCCGCGTAAAACATAAGCATGAAATTGCCCAAGGCGCATTTTTCACATATTACAGTTTTGAAAATTGTGTATCGGCATTGTAATAAATTGTATTGGTCGAGAGAATATCGCGTCATGATTTTTACGCTCTTCGTTGTGACTTAAGTCAACAAAAAAGCTGGCAGGGACTTCATCTGGCATTTGGTGATGATGCTCCATCTCGTAGCTCCGCGTATTTCTGGTTTGGTGAATCAGGTGTTGACGTGCCTCTTGACGATATAGGTGAGGTCATCTTGCGACTGTAGTTATCAAAACTAATATTGACTCTGTACCAAACAAGGGCGGATCCAGGGGAGTCATGGGGGTCATCACCCCCCTGGGCCGGGTCTTTCTCTTACGTCGCAATCGAATTATATAGCCGTGAGTGAACCTCGTATGTGTGACCCTCCTTGACTCGAAGGCTGGATTCGCCCTTAGTAAGAAAACTAATCGAAACTGATAAAATAAATTTCTTGTGAGCAAATTCATACTGTATTAAATATCGGTATGAGCGATATGCAAAAAATTTTGCATATACATCTGAGGGCTTGGGAGTGCAGCACTCGATGGACACCGCATTATTTAACAGATGACTAAAAACGACTGCGTGTAGATGTATTATAAAATGATAAAAAAAGTGGACAGAAAATAATCGTTGGCCGTACGTAATCGTACGTAACTAGTCACAGGCAACGAAAGCCGGCCGTAGGTCTTGAACCTGAAAGAAAATGCCAATCAACAGAATGGGTATTTCTACTTTAAATAGAGAGACCCATTCTGCTTTTCGCTTTGCCAATCTTAAAGATTGGCCGACGAAACTTAAAAAAGTCGAAGCATTGATACGATAATAATTGCTACTTTTTTGAAAAATCAGGACATTACACTACAATATCGATTAAAACTAACTAACAGTGGCTGCGAAATGGTACGTTAGTATGTGCTTGCCCAGTGTTTGAAAAAGTTCGCGAAAAGCATCCCGCAGCAAAGTCGTCCTTGACCACAACACGTTCACACATTCCGCTTAGGTAACGAAGAGTGTTTGAAGATTTCAAAAGTAAAACTAATCAAACCTATAGGCATACGCCATACAGTCCGGAGCTAAAACCTTTTGATTTCTTTCTTTCCAAAAATCAAAGACACTTAGGTGACACTTAACATTTTTTGACCTGGCTACTTGGAAACATAAAATAAAAAAAAACATATTTCAATTTTAAAAATGGAAGTCTTTGCCAACCTTTATATGTACATTGCATTCATCTGTCATTTGTTTTTAGAAATTGGCGACAAAAAGAAAGTTGTATATCCAATATCAAAATGAATTTAATGAGAGAAAATTTTCATGCAATGAATTTCTATGGCTTTCATTACTATTTAAGCCAACAATATATCACCTATAACAGACTTCGGTTTGCCTTTCATGATGAAGTTCCATCCCTTGCAACTGGTTTATGACTGAGTTAACGAGTTAAAACGTGGTCGTACGTGACTGGCCATCTGGACGAGAGACATCCTACACGGCGAGAACCGAAGACATCATTGCTATGCGGTTCATAGTACAGACTGACAAAAGAGTGACCTACTAGCAGATTCAAACAAGCTTAAGCATCGGTATAAGTCAAAAGCACGCAATCCTTCATGAACATTTAACGGTTAGGAAGTTTTGTATTCGGTGGATACTTTATAATTTGACTAAAGCTCGAAAACTCTGTCGTGTTAATTGGTGATGTAAAACTGATGTAAAAATTTTCCGGTGCTGATTCAAATGCTGTATACGACATAATTACAGGTGACGATAGCTGGATTTACTGCTGCGATCCCGAAACCAAAAGACAATTTGTTCAGTAGGTGTTTTCTTTCGAGAAGTTTAGAAGATAAAAATAGTCAGGACAGATTGGTACTCTAAAATTGTTAGCCTCATGTTTTGTAAAGAGTCCGGGAAAAACGACCTCGTAGTAGAATTCCGTTCATCATATGCCACATACCGCCAGACTGACAACTAACAATTCGGGGACGTTAGGTATGGAAACACGGGCTCACCCGCCCTACAGCCTCGACCTCGCACCGTGCGATTTTTATTTATTTCCTAAAATAAAAGAAAAATTTCGAAGAAAGTGGTTTACGGACGCCGAGTCGGCGTCCTAGCAGTGATTACAAGTAAAAAAGCTGTTGAAGTGACCACTAAATGCGGGTGGGCAGTGTCTCTCAGTGCCGAATGCCGAAAATCAACCGGCACTATTTTGAAAAACAACAATAATACAAATAACTTGCTAGTTTGCTAAGGTTTTAATTTTATGAGGACTTTCAGATTAACCCACGTAAACTTAGAACGATTTCCAAGCCCCGAAGCGGTAGTGAATGCGGTTCCGTTGAAGACGTCCTAAGGAAAACTGGGCTAACTGCTTTTTATGATGGTTTCCAAGAATGCAAAGGTGAGTAAATGGTGAAGGAGTGTACCTCAAAAACGAATAAATGTGTCATAAACATAATATGGAGTCTCGTTAATGGGAATTCAGAAATGTTCAGTATGGCTCGCGTACACGCTGCGGGTCGGAGACGCGAGCTGTTATTGTACCCATCAGAAAATCACCTAACGTGGTCAAGTTTTCATTTCAAAAAATTGTTTATAAAATGTCTCATCATATCGTGCAAAGGAAAAACGCTCGTAGCTAACTCGTTCGCTCGGAGTACCACGGCCCATACCACGTATCTCACATTCGTTAAACAGCTGTCGCGTCAGGTTTAATGACCCCACCGCTAAGTCGCACCCTCCTATAACTTTTTTATTGCAGATGGAGGGGCTTTGCTAAATTACTGCAATGATTTCTTTACGAAGAAGTTGCATTTTAAAGTCTGCATAAAATCACTTTCGCCAAACTTGCACATCAACAGAAGAAATAAATGTCATAGATGTACCTACACAACCCACGTAACTTGTATCGTGCTCTTATTAAAAATTATTCAGTGTGACAGCAGTGATCGGCTTCGGCCCGCAGCGCACCCCGGCCGGGCGCGGACGAGCGGGGCTGCGACCGTCTTATTGCCTGCAGCAATGCGCTGCGCGAACGCATCGAGCGGAAACCCCCGGCCTCCCGTCCGGCCGATCTCGCTTCTATCCAAATCGAAATACAATCATTTCGGCGGTCGGCTAAGCCGTTTTATCAGCGCCGGCTTTTATATGCGAGTGCCGTCGGTCGAATTTTAGTACTGTAATAATTACAAAAACGGTGATGAATTCTTATCGTAGCGCAGGTATCCGAATAGTCTAGTGTATAACTATAAAATATATCGAAATCATTCGGAAACTCTTTTATTTTGAATTTTATTTGCAAAACCAATATAAATAGGCGAATTCCCGAACATATTCTAATCCTTACTCTCCGCTTTTACATATTTTTAAATACCGGTGGGCGTGACCGCTATCACTTCAATTGCTCTAGCGCGTCGCTGACCATCCACTAATGTATGATATAGCCAAATGGTTTTGAGTTTTTATCATTAAAAGGACATAGCTTCGTATAACGTTACAAGATAACGTTATTCGTTCTTAAAGTTTCAACTTGAGAAGACAAGGTATACAGACCATGTCTTCGGCTATTACATTTCATAAAATAAATACTTAAGAAAAAAATACTTCATACCTTTCATTGTAAGTCTATAGCTAAACCAACAAAAAAATGAAATTTCTTTACTCCTATGTTAATATAATTACGACAATTCGTGCACGACGACGGGCGGTATCGATCGTTATCGCTCCGAAAGGCATGAATTATCTAAACCAATAAAATTATATATTACACCACGCACGTGTGTTAAGACAATATAACCGGACAAGTATGAGTAGGATTTTTGTCATGAGGGTTCTGTACAAAAATATTATAAATGGTCTTTCCTAAGAAAAAGTTTCCAAGTTTGGAAAATTTTCAATTTCCATACGAAAAGTAAAAAAAATTTTTACATCGATCTGCATCACAATCCATAATCAGTCCAATTGCAAATAATTATTTATAATAAAAAAATATGCAATGTAACCACAAATTAATGATTCTTGGATTTTTCTCTTTACTTGTACTGTGAGATCTAACTAGGTTTTCAAGTAAGTGAATTTGCCAGTATCGAAATATGTGAAATTATGGCACTGTTTTTTTTTCATTGCATCAACTTATAAGTTTAAGTACTTTATATCTTTAAAGGACCGAAGACCTTTTTTCATTATATTCATTTCAAATCGATAGATCAATCCGTTCCTGAAAAAAGGGGCTCAACAGATGGACACTAAAGTGGTCATATAAGAGTTCCGTTCTTTTTTTTTTGAAACACGAAACCCTAAAAACATCCTCGCCGATTCGACCTAACGTATTGACTTTTACTGCAATCTCACCGGATAAGTTAACTACTCTACGGCACCAGTCGGCGCCGTGAGCTCGAACAGACACATCACTCCTCGGCAAGTCCAAGGTCGGTGACCCAGGCGGCGCAACTTGACGTCGTTCACCAAGCGGTATTTAAGTGTTTACGACAAATTTGTTGCTTGGAAAGAATCCGAAGGAGCTACATCATGGTCGAAGAAGTTTTATTAAGTTATTTCGTAGATCAAGCTGAATAATATGCATCGTCAACTTAATGGTATTTTCGCTATTTGTCTGAAATTATCTAGTCCCGGTTGGCTCCAGATAATGAAACTAGAATTTTTAATACCGGTTATATGAAAAATATAATGTGTAACGCGGGATGAAACACGATTTCAGACCGGGTGATATCAGCCCTCGCTTCGCTCGGGCAGCCAAATTCACCCTGGTCTAAAATAGTTTTGTTTCATCACTATTCACACAATATAGTATTTATTTTTCATACTAAACCATGCTACTATAACATCCATAACAAGTTGTGGAGTAGAAACTGATCATCTCCTTGGATAATCGTTTAGAGACGGGGGTAATTATTTAATGCTTGCTATGGGTGTTACAGTAGCAGTATTAATATGGAAAATAAATATATGAATTTTGCTATTTTTTTTTCATATACGGTCAGCACTGATGGAACACCAAATTATCAGTACTTAACAGCGCGCTAGATTATGCCCATGTGTTTGAAATAGTACATTGCTAGATCCATTAAAAGTTGGTAGAGTTTCAATTTTTGTTTATCTCCTAGAAAGTCAAATTCTAGTTTTTGGCTGGCACTAAAGTAGCACTAAATTTTGAGCAAAAATTTTAATGATCTCATTTGGCCATTCTACTTTTACGAACATGGGCGCGTCGGCCCGCGCGATCATAAAGAACGAAGCGGCCGCGTGTTTTATACGGGTACAGACGATCTCGGGGCGAGCAGTTCGAGGTGGGGGCCGGTGGCCGCGGACGACGAACGCCTCTGCCGAGCCGGCTAGTACGAGAGCAGGCTATTATTTATTGGTCATAATTTACATTAAAAACGACATACACCTTTTACGTAGGATGACCTGTGCGTGTACACCGTGGCGGGAGTACTCACGTTGTGCTGGTCGCCGGCGTCGGGCAGGTGCAGCGACTCGATGCAGATCACGAAGTTCTCCTTCATGTAGCCAGGGTTGGTGAGTACGGTGCGACAGTAGGGGTATGCGTTCCACGCCTCCTCGTGCACCTCCAGCGAGCCCTTGGGCGCCAGCAGCCGGATGAATGCCGGCACCTTGGACGCCAGGTGGTATATTTTGTAGGTGTACTGTCCCGACGAGTACTTGCCTCCTGCAACGAGCGTTCGTCAGTATCGGCGACACTGCTCTGTACCGCACTCCACAATATACTCTACATCTGTTACAAGATTATAGAATTTATTAATTCACTACTTTCTAGCGACTAATATACAGTTTGTATGAAATTTCGTATACTGCCGCTACTTGTTATTCCAATGAACTAAATGTTTTTGCAGTAAAACTTCTTTAGGCGTGGTTGACGACAACTGGTATATTTTTTCGGACGGAAAACCTTCGAACGTCGCTAAAATCTATAATACATTTTAATTTTTTCACGTTTATTTATAATTTTAATTTTTAATCTATCTCCAAACCAGAATATTCAAATTAAAAGTGGCCAGTATCGGAGTGGAGCGACTCGTGTGTGAACCCTTAATATATTTATTGACAATTAATTATGCCGACGGTTAAGCCCGGTAAAAGTAGAAAGAATTCCTATATTTGTTATATAAAGCGATATCGCTTTTGATCATGATTGTTAATAATAATTTCACTAATAAATAGGTGTGACGGCGGTTCCAAACGGGTGGACAAAAAATACCTAGCGGTGTTTCTACACACTGTATGTAAAAAAAGCTTTTAATTTTTTTTCAATAATAATCACCTTGTTAACTTTTTGAACGCGCGATTATAAAATTACCCCCTCGCCTTGCGCGCGCAAATGTTTTCGATTATGAGAGGTGCGCCTGCAGCTCCAACTGAACGGTCATAAAATAAATTCCTTCATTTTATGACCAAACGATCACTCTTACAATCATGATCCTAATATCGATTCCTACTATTGAATTTTTACATGATTTAGTAGTGACATCTGCTACAACACCAAAAAAAAGTTTTACTCCACCGTGCGCTAAATCACACACAATCACATTTTTTTATAAAAATGACCAACTGTAGTTTAGAAAACTCATAATATGGATGTAACACTACCGATTACAAAAAATGGTACAATAAACGCTACACTGCAACGCGAATATTCGATGACTAATAATACTAAATACTTGTATATAGGTAAATAGTGGATTACAGGAAAACTATTTGATAGACCTGACTATACGAGTTGAGATTTATAGAAAAAACTAGACGAATGAACCTGCGCAGTACACTCCTACATCAGTTCAATAATTTAATTATCCATAATACAATAAGTGCTTTAAACCAAGTGTTTATTCCGATACGAAATTGTTATTTCCGCTAAGATCTCCCTCGCTCTGGGCTAACAAAACAACTTGAGATACCTGTTCCAACTGTACTCCAAAATATCTGTGGTAAAAATATTACCTTGTTCTAGAGTAACCTTTTTTATGTATACAGGGTAGCGCCTTCTACATTACATTCAATTTTTTAATAACACCAATAGCATCATTACAAATACCATCACTGACACGTACTGTAGAAAAACTGTTTTTTAGAAAAATACACGATTATGTTCTAAAATTATTCTTTTCCAACAATTTTCAAAAATCGTCTATTTACTCTATATTTTTAGACATTATCCTTCAAAGGGTATATCGATACCATACTTTAGTGAAAGCGCCTAAAATGAAAATGAGACTAAAAATAAATAGTTAGATTCATATCATTTAACCTAACCTAACATTCAAAATACGCAAACTGATAAAAACTATGCAAAACAAAAAGAATTAGAAACGAGCGTGATATTCTTGTCTACTATAGACTTACGAGTACTAAATTCCTATTGCGAGTTTTACTCATAAAAATTGTAGAAAGAAATGATACTCCTTAACTGTCACAAAAACGAATAAACTTAAAAATATGTCAACTGGCTTACTCGGAGTGCAGCGGGACGGCGAATCGAGTGTGTAAGAAACCTCATCGACTCTCAAACTTGTAGTAGCCTTCGTTTTGTGTACTTGTTTGGTGGAATATTAATTTAATTTTAGTTATTTCTCTAATAACATTTAACTATTTTGCAATTTTGTATATAAAAATCAAAAATATTTCTACTGCAACCCTGTCTGTAAATGTACGATCGAATCCCATTCGTACGCCAGTTCAGAGTTGACGAAATACGCGAGAGCACGCGCGCTGAGCCGTCCGCCTCGTGACCGAACGATATATAAAGACAAA
>BGZK01002558.1:0-50931 GCA_005406025.1 Eumeta japonica | reverse complement strand
ATTCGTCGCATCTATACTAAAACATTAAATAAGAAAGTATAATGTTCGGTCGTCGGTTTTACAGTGATGAAAGTCGGCAAGAGCGGTCGAAGACATTGCGATGAAACTAATTTCATGGAATTAAAAAGTTTGTCTAGGATAACTCTAAGACGTTCCTTGCTATCCGTTTATGATCTTCCACAAAATCTTCGTATTTTGCAAATCGCGTCAAATGCTGCACTTGCAGAGATCCTTACCATACGCGTTGGGTCATTGAAGTTCAAAAAAGGAAGGATTTCATTATGTCTAGCAGTTCAGTATCTATACCAAAGACACATTAAATAAGTATAATGTTCGGTCGATGTTTTACACTATTGAAAATCGGCAGAGCGTTCGAAAGACATTACGATGAAACTAATTTCATGGAATTAAAAAAGTTTGTCTAGGATAACTCTAAGACGTTCCTTATCCGTTTATGACCTACTAAAAATTTTCGTATTTGCAAATGCGCGATACTGCACATGCAGAGATCCTCGCCGTACACGTTTTGGAGTCATTGAAGTTCAAAGAAAAGAAGGTTTTTTATTGTGTCTAGAAAAGAATTCGTCGCATCTATATTGAAAAACACATTAAACAAGAAAGTTCAATGTTCTGTCGTCGGTTTTACAGTGATGAAAGTCGGCAAGAGCGTCGAAAGACATTGCGATGAAACTAATTTCATGGAATTAAAAAAGTTTGTTTAGGATAACTCTAAGACGTTCCTTGCGACCCGTTTATGATCTACTACAAATTTTTCGTATTTGCAAATCGCGTCAAATGCTGCACATGCAAAGATCCTCGCCATACACGTCCTGGAGTCATTGAAGTTCAAAGGAAAGAAGGTCTTTTTTTTGTGTCTAGAAAAGAATTCGTCGCATGTATTCTAAAAAACACATAAAACAAGAAAGTTCAATGTTCGATCGTCGGTTTTACAGTGACGAAAGTCTGCAAGAGCGGTCGAAAGACATTGCGATGAAACTAATTTCATGGAATAAAAAAAGTTTGTCTAGGATAACTTTAAGACGTTACTTGCGATCCGTTTATGATCCTCCACAAAATCTTCGTATTTGCAAATCGCGTCGAATGCTGTACTTGAAGAGATCCTTACCATACGCGTTCCGGAGACATTAAAGTTCAAAAAAATAAGGTTTCATCATGTCTAGAAAAGAATTCGTCGCATGTATTCTAAAAAACACATAAAACAAGAAAGTTCAATGTTCGGTCGTCGGTTTTACAGTGACGAAAGTCTGCAAGAGCGGTCGAAAAACATTGCGATGAAACTAATTTCATAGAATTAAAAAGTTTGTCTAGGATAACTCTAAGACGTTCCTTGCTATCCGTTTATGATCCTCCACAAAATCTTCGTATTTGCAAATCGCGTCGAATGCTGCACTTGCAGAGATCCTTACCATACGCGTTCCGGAGTCATTAAAGTTCAAAAAAAGAAGGTTTCATTATGTCTAGAAAACAGTTCGTCGCACCTATACTAAAAAAACACATTAAATAAGAAAGTATAATGTTCGGTCGTCGGTTTTACAGTGATGAAAGTCGGCAAGAGCGGTCGAAAGACATTGCGATGAAACTAATTTCATGGAATTAAAAAAGTTTGTCTAGGATAACTCTAAGACGTTCCTTGCTATCCGTTTATGATCCTCCACAAATTTTCGTATTTGCAAATCGCGTCGAATGCTGCACTTGCAGAGATCCTTACCATACGCGTTCCGGAGTCATTAAAGTTCAAAAAAAGAAGGATTTCATTATGTCTAGAAAACAGTTCGTCGCATCTATACTAACAAACACATTAAATAAGAAAGTTTAATGTTCGGTCGATGGTTTTACAGTATTGAAAATCGGCAAGAGCGTTCGAAAGACATTACGATGAAACTAATTTCATGGAATTAAAAAAGTTTGTCTAGGACAACTCTAAGAGGATCCTTCCTATCCGTTTATGACCTACTAAAAATTTTTCGTATTTGCAAATCGCGTCAAATGCTGCACATGCAGAGATCCTCGCCGTACACGTTCTGGAGTCATTGAAGTTCAAAGAAAAGAAGGTTTTTTATTGTGTCTAGAAAAGAATTCGTCGCATCTATATTGAAAAACACATTAAACAAGAAAGTTCAATGTTCGGTCGTCGGTTTTACAATGATGAAAGTCGGCAAGAGCGGTCGAAAGACATTGCGATGAAACTAATTTCATGGAATAAACAAAAGTTTGTCTAGGATAACTTTAAGACGTTACTTTCGATCCGTTTATGATCCTCCACAAAATTTTCGTATTTGCAAATCGCGTCGAATGCTGTACTTGAAGAGATCCTTACCATACGCGTTCCGGAGTCATTAAAGTTCAAAAAGAAGGTTTCATTATGTCTAGAAAACTTCGTGGCATCTATACTAACAAACACATTAAATAAGAAAGTATAATGTTCGGTCGATGGTTTTACAGTGATGAAAGTCGGCAAGAGCGGTCGAAAGACATTGCGATGAAACTAATTTCATGGAATTAAAAAAGTTTGTCTAGGATAACTCTAAGACGTTCTTTGCGACCCGTTTATGATCTACTACAAATTTTTCGTATTTGCAAATCGCGTCAAATGCTGTACATGCAGAGATCCTCGCCATACACGTTCCGGAGTCATTGATAACAAAGAAAAGAAGGTTTTTATTGTGTCTAGAAAACTGTTCGTGGCATGAATACTAACAAACTTATTAAATAAGAAAGTATAATGTTCGATCCATGGTTTTCGTCCAAAGAGCGTCTGAAAGACATTGCGATGAAACTAATTTAATGGAATAAAAAAAGTTTGTCTAGGATAACTCTAAGACGTTCCTTGCGATCCGTTTATGATCCTCCACAAAATCTTCGTATTTGCGAATCGCGTCGAATACTGCATTTGCCGAGATCCTTACCATACGCGTTCCGCAGTCATTAAAGTTCAAAAAAAGAAGGTTTCATTATGTCTAGAAAACAGTTCGTGGCATCTATACTAACAAACACATTAAATAAGAAAGTATAATGTTCGGTCGAAAGTTTTACACTAATGAAAATCGGCAAGAGCGTTCGAAAGACATTGCGATGAAACTAATTTCATGGAATTAAAAAAGTTTGTCTAGGACAACTCTAAGAGGATCCTTGCTATCCGTTTATGACCTACTAAAAATTTTTCGTATTTGCAAATCGCGTCAAATGCTGCACAGGCAGAGATCCTCGCCGTACACGTTCTGGAGTCATTGAAGTTCAAAGAAAAGAAGGTTTTTTATTGTGTCTAGAAAAGAATTCGTCGCATCTATACTAAAAACACATTAAACAAGAAAGTATAATGTTCGGTCGTCGGTTTTACAGTGATGAAAGTCGGCAAGAGCGGTCGAAAGACATTGCGATGAAACTAATTTCATGGAATTAAAAAAGTTTGTCTAGGATAACTCTAAGACGTTCCTTGCGATCCGTTTATGATCTTCCACAAAATCTTCGTATTTGCAAATCGCGTCGAACGCTGCACTTGCAGAGATCCTTACCATACGCGTTCCGGAGTCATTAAAGTTCAAAATAGGAAGGATTTCATTATGTCTAGAAAACAGTTCGTGGCATCTATACTAACAAACACATTAAATAAGAAAGTATAATGTTCGGTCGAAAGTTTTACACTATTGAAAATCGGCAAGAGCGTTCGAAAGACATTACGATGAAACTAATTTCATGGAATTAAAAAAGTTTGTCTAGGACAACTCTAAGAGGATCCTTGCTATCCGTTTATGACCTACTAAAAATTTTTCGTATTTGCAAATCGCGTCAAATGCTGCACATGCAGAGATCCTCGCCATACGCGTTCCGGAGTCATTAAAGTAAAAAAAAATAAGGTTTCATTATGTTTAGAAAAAATTTCGTGCCATCTATACTAACAAACACATTAAATAAGAAAGTATAATGTTCCGTCGAAAGTTTCACACTAATGAAAATCGGCAAGAGTGTCCGAAAGACGTTGCAATGAAACTAATTTCATGGAATTAAAAAAGTTTGTCTAGGATAACTCTAAGATGTTCCTTGCTATCCGTTTATGATCTACTACAAATTTTTAGTATTCGCAACTCGCGTCAAATGCTGCACATGCAGAGATCCTTACCATACGCGTTCCGGAGTCATTACAGTTCAAAAAAATAAGGTTTCATTATGTCTAGAAAACAGTTCGTCGCATCTATACTAAAAAAACACATTAAACAAGAAAGCATAATGTTCGGTCGTCGGTTTTACAGTGATGAAAGTCGGCAAGAGCGGTCGAAAGACATTGCGATGAAACTAGTTTCATGGAATTAAAAAGTATTGTCTAGGATAACTCTAAGACGTTCCTTGCGATCCGTTTATGATCCTCCACAAAATCTTTGTATTTGCAAATCGCGTCGAATGCTGTACTTGAAGAGATCCTTACCATACGCGTTCCGGAGTCATTAAAGGTCAAAAAAATAAGGTTTCATGATGTCTAGAAAACTTCGTGGCATCTATACTAACAAACACATTAAATAAGAAAGTATAATGTTTAGTCGATGCTTTTACAGTGATGAAAGTCGGCAAGAGCGGTCGACAGACATTGCGATGAAACTAATTTTAAGGAATTAAAAAAGTTTGTTTAGGATAACTCTAAGACGTTCCTTGCGACCCGTTAAAGATATACTACAAATTTTTCGTATTTGCAAATCGCGTCAAATGCTGCACATGCAGAGATCCTCGCCGTACACGTTCTGGAGTCATTGAAGTTCAAAGAAAAGAAGGTTTTTTATTGTGTCTAGAAAAGAATTCGTCGCATCTATATTGAAAAACACATTAAACAAGAAAGTTCAATGTTCGGTCGTCGGTTTTACAATGATGAAAGTCGGCAAGAGCGGTCGAAAGACATTGCGATGAAACTAATTTCATGGAATAAACAAAAGTTTGTCTAGGATAACTTTAAGACGTTACTTTCGATCCGTTTATGATCCTCCACAAAATCTTCGTATTTGCAAATCGCGTCGAATGCTGTACTTGAAGAGATCCTTACCATACGCGTTCCGGAGTCATTAAAGTTCAAAAAAATAAGGTTTCATGATGTCTAGAAAACTTCGTGGCATCTATACTAACAAACACATTAAATAAGAAAGTATAATGTTTAGTCGATGCTTTTACAGTGATGAAAGTCGGCAAGAGCGGTCGACAGACATTGCGATGAAACTAATTTCATGGAATTAAAAAAATTTGTCTAGGATAACTCTAAGACGTTCCTTGCTATCCGTTTATGATCTTCCACAAAATCTTCGTATTTGCAAATCGCGTCGAACGCTGCACTTGCAGAGATCCTTACCATACGCGTTCCGGAGTCATTAAAGTTCAAAATAGGAAGGATTTCATTATGTCTAGAAAACAGCTCGTGGCATCTATACTAACATACACATTAAATAAGAAAGTATAATGTTCGGTCGAAAGTTTTACACTATTGAAAATCGGCAAGAGCGGTCGAAAACATTGCGATGAAACTAATTTCAAGGAATTAAAAAAGTTTGTCTAGGATAACTCTAAGACGTTCTTTGCGACCCGTTTATGACCTACTACAAGTTTTTCGTATTTGCAAATCGCGTCAAATGCTGCACATGCAGAGATCCTCGCCATACACGTTCCGGAGTCATTGAATAAGAAAAGAAGGTTTTTATTGTGTCTAGAAAACTGTTCGTGGCATGAATACTAACAAACTTATTAAATAAGAAAGTATAATGTTCGGTCCATGGTTTTCGTCCAAAGAGCGTCCGAAAGACATTGCAATGAAACTTATTTAATGGAATAAAAAAAGTTTGTCTAGGATAACTCTAAGACGTTCCTTGCGATCCGTTTATGATCCTCCACAAAATCTTCGTATTTGCGAATCGCGTCGAATACTGCATTTGCCGAGATCCTTACCATACGCGTTCCGCAGTCATTAAAGTTCAAAAAAAGAAGGTTTCATTATGTCTAGAAAACAGTTCGTGGCATCTATACTAACAAACACATTAAATAAGAAAGTTCAATGTTCGGTCGATGGTTTTACAGTGATAAAAATCGGCAAGAACGGTCGAAAGACATTGCGATGAAACTAATTTTATGGAATTAAAGCATTTGTCTAGGATAACTCTAAGACGTTCTTTGCGAACCGTTTATGATCTACTACAAATTTTTAGTATTTGCAAATCGCGTCAAATGCTGCACATGCAGAGATCCTCGCCATACACGTTCCGGAGTCATTGAATATCAAAGAAAAGAAGGTTTTTATTGTGTCTAGAAAAGAATTTGTCGTATCTATACAAAAAAAACCACATTAAACAAGAAAGTATAATGTTCGGTCGTCGGTTTTACATTGATGAATGTTAGCAAGAGCGGTCGAAAGACATTGCGATGAAACTAATTTCACGGAATTAAAAAAGTTTGTCTAGGATAACTCTAAGACGTTCCTTGCTATCCGTTTATGATCTACTACAAATTTTTAGTATTTGCAAATCGCGTCAAATGCTGCACATGCAGAGATCCTCGCCGTACACGTTCTGGAGTCATTGAAGTTTAAAGGAAAGAAGGTTTTTTTTTGTGTCTAGAAAAGAATTCGTCGCATGTATTCTAAAAAACACATAAAACAAGAAAGTTCAATGTTCGGTCGTCGGTTTTACAGTGACGAAAGTCGGCAAGAGCGTCGAAAGACATTGCGATGAAACTAATTTCATGGAATTAAAAAAGTTTGTTTAGGATAACTCTAAGACGTTCCTTGCTATCCGTTTATGATCTACTACAAATTTTTAGTATTTGCAAATCGCGTCAAATGCTGCACATGCAGAGATCCTCGCCGTACACGTTCTGGAGTCATGGAGCGACGAAAGGTTGGCAATATAGAAATAAATACCAATCGCACGCTCATAAACAAACGTCATCACAAAATGTCAAATCAAATGTCAGATGTATCAAATGTAAACTATACGGCCATTTTATGAACAAATGTAAAAATACTCCAAAAGGAAACGAATCTAATGGATTCAGTGCTGTATCTCTCAGCGGTAACTTCAATCAAACGGATTGGTATGTTGATAGCGGTGCTAGCTGTCATCTAATATCAAAAAAAGACTGGTTGTTGAACACAACAAATCAACACCAAGTGCAAGAGATTATCATCGCCGATAAAACGCGAATTTCTGTTGAAGGCTATGGAGATGTACAAATATCTACAGTTGTTGGAGATACTGAACACGAGAACACAGTGATGGGAGTATTATATGTGCAAAATTTAGCTACGAACTTGTTATCTGTTAGCAAGTTAATTAGCAAAGGAAACAAAGTGACATTTGATGAAAAGCACTGTTATATTTATAACCAAAAAAGTGAGCTAGTAGCCACTGCAGATTTGGTTGGAGGAGTATATAAGTTGAGAATCAAGCAAATAGATTGTTTGTTGACTTCAGTGTCCGGAAGCGTGTGGCATAGAAGATTTGGTCATCTAAACAGCAAAGATCTTAATGGGATGAGAAATGGTGCTGTAAAAGGAATGTAATTCTTGGACAAGGTTCAGGTCAGTAAAACAAACTGCATAGTATGCTGCGAGGGGAAGCAGACCAGGTTGCCATTCAATCATGTTGGTAACAGAGGCAAGGAACTTCTTGAGTTAGTACACACAGATGTTTGTGGGCCTATGGAAGCCAGATCTATTGGAGGAAAACTATACTTACTGTTATTTGTCGATGACTTCAGTCGGATGGCTTTTGTATATTTCTTGAAGACAGAAGATGAAGTATTCTCACAGTTTAAGCAGGGCCGTTTTATCCATTAGGCACTGTAGGCAACTGCCTAGGGGCCCCGCCACGTTCAGGGGCCCTGTGCTACAGGAAAAAAAATGGACAATGCTTCTTAAACAGTAAAAATTTAATTTGAAATTTCAATGACAATTGTCTTGCTCTGTACATTACATCGACGCTATTTTAGTACATTTCGGAACGGATTCCAAATTAGATATTAATATTATGATAATTCATAACGCAGTAATATAATCGCAAGCAATTTTATCGCGGTAATTTTAACGCCGACTAATCAGATGACTATACGGCCAGAGCAGCTTTTTTTACACAACACGCTTGAAAAACGTGCAAAACTTTACGTTGTGAATGCACACTTACTGTACTGGTACCTACCATAGATACGTATATTCTATGGCCAAGCTACTTTCATAAGATAGGCAGTACTGGTTCGTTCGCATGACCGGGGAATTCCCCGATTCATTAAATACATACGTTGTATTGTGTCATAGACAATATTTTCGAAACATTTTTAATTTGATCGTTCAATTTTCACTTCGTGCAATTTGTTTGCGAGTTTTACGGCTGTGAATAAAAAGAGAGTTTTACAGTTTGTGTTTCAAAACTTACGAATTTAGAGCAAAGTATTAGATATTTATTTATAAAGACTGTAGAAGTGCTTCGGGCTTCGAGAAAATCGGTGAAACGACGAGTGAAAATCAGTGTAGTGTAAACTAAAGTTTCATAAACTGAAGTTAAAATTACTATACGTAAGTTTTATTATTTTTACATATTTTATTACCTGATACTTAACTTGACAAATGTGAAGTGCCGTTTTATTATTCAATTAGATATTTTATTTAATTTAAGTGAAAATTAGATGTTGATAATAAAGTTAGGTACAGGGCCACATTAGTTGCTAAAGGCTACACCCAAAGGTCAAGTATTGATTTTGATGAATGTTTTTCACCTGTTGTCAGACACTCAACTTTGAGATTGTTATTTGCATTGGCACTTCAGCTTCGTTTAGATATATGTCATTTGGATGTTAGTACTGCATTTTTAAATGGTTTCTTAAATGAAAATGTTTATATAATGAAACCACCAGGTTTTCAGGATAATAATGATAATGTAAACAAGGTTTTGAGATTGAAACGTGCCATTTATGGCTTGAAACAATCAAGCAGGGCATGGTATCAAAGGGTTGATGAATTGTTACAA
Organism: Eumeta japonica; assembly: GCA_005406025.1. NCBI lineage: Eukaryota > Metazoa > Arthropoda > Insecta > Lepidoptera > Psychidae > Eumeta > Eumeta japonica. The sequence goes on along the minus strand of BGZK01002558.1, from coordinate 41,926 downwards.
TCCTCGAGTTACAAAAAATCTAAACTTGAACCATGTTTGTTTACAAAAATAAATGAAAATATAAAGATAATATTATAGCATTACATGTTGATGATTTCTTTGTATTTTCAAATAATGAACGGGAAACTAGTTTGTTAAAAGAAAGTTTGTCATCTAAATTTAAAATTAAAGATTTAGGATGTGTTCAAAACTGTTTGGGAATGAGAGTGGTTGTAGATAAAAAGAATGGGGCTATAACTTTAGACCAAGAAGATTATATAGAAGAGTCATTGTTAAAATTCAATATTTCAGATTGTAAGTCTGCAGAGACCAATAGAATCTAAACTGAATTTAACTAAAAATGAGAATTGTGAGAAAAAGTAACCTTATCAACAATTGATTGGTTCACTTATGTATATAGCTGTATTCACACGTCCTGATATTGTATTTTCTGTTAACTTCTTAAGCCAATTTAATAACTGTTATGGTGAGGAACATTGGGCCTATGCTAAGAGAGTGCTAAAGTACTTTAAGAAAACTAAATCTTTCTGTTTAAAGTTTTCAGCTAGTGGTAATAGAAGGTTAGAAGCTTTTGTAGATGCAGACTGGGCCAGTAATGTAACTGATAGAAGGTCCTATACTGGATACTTTTTCAGGCTGTCAAATTGTGCAATATCTTGGGAAACCAAGAAGCAAAATACCGTAGCATTATCTAGTACGGAAGCAGAGTACATGGGCATTTCAGAATGTTGCAAAGAAGCAGTGTACTTGAGAAATTTGTTATTTGAATTAACTAATGAAACTTATCCTATACCAATATATAAGTCAGCCCATAAGTTGTCAGCCAATCCCGTTCATCATAAAAGATCCAAGCATATAGATGTGCGATATCATTTTTGTAGAGAGAAAATTGCTAGTGAAATTGTAAACATTAAGTATTTATCTACTTCAGAGATGCCCGCAGATCTTCTTACTAAAGGTTTATGTAAAATGAAACACTACAATTTTTTAGAAATGTTTGGTTTATTTGATAAGAAATTATGTGGATTTTGGTTTGTTGCAAAGTGTATTGTATGGATGTGTACTGATATTTGGTGCGTATAGTGTGGTAAATGTGTGCATCTAGTATTTTGTTAAGTGCGGGTGTTAAGTTTGTAACAAAATGTTACCAGTGACGCCATCTATGATTGTTCTGTTTGTACCTTTGTTTTTTTTTTGAATTATTATCTGTCAGTTGTTAAGCTATCATCGTGTATCATTTATACGAACATTATAGTTTCTTGTTTAAAGTGTGTTGTTAGTATAGATGCGACAAAGTCTTTTCAAGACACAATAAAAAACCTTCTTTTCTTTGAACTTCAATGACTCCGGAACGTGCATGGCGAGGATCTCTGCATGTGCAGCATTTGATGCGATTTGCAAATACAAAAAACTTGTAGAGGATGATAAACGTATAGCAAGGAACGTCTTAGAGTTATCCTAAACAAACTTTTTTCATTCCATGAAATTAGTTTCATGGCAATGTCTTTCGGATGCTCTTGCCAATTTTCATCACTGTAAAACCATCGACCGAACATTGAACTTTCTTATTTAATGTGTTTGTTAGTACAGATGCGACGAACTGTTTTCTAGGCATAATAAAAAACCTTCTGTTCTTTGAACTTCAATGGTTCCGGAACGCTTAGGGTGAGGATCTCTGCATGTGCAGCATTCGACGCGATTTGCAAATACGAAAAATTTGTAGTAGATCATAAACGGATGGTAAGGAACGTCTTAGAGTTATCCTAGACAAACTTTTTTCATTCCATAAAATTAGTTTCATGGCAATGTCTTTCGAACGCTCATGCCTATTTTCATCACAGTAAAACCGACAACCGAACATTATAGTTTCTTTTTTAATGTGTTTGTTAGTATAGATGCGACGAACTCTTTTCTAGATACAATAAAAAACTTTCTTTTCTTTGAACTTCAATGAGTTTAGAACGTGTGTGGCGAGGATCTCTGCATGTGCAGCATTTGACGCGATTTGCAAATACGAAGATTTTGTGGAGGATCATAAACGGATCTCAAGGAACGTCTTAGAGTTATCCTAGACAAACTTTTTTCATTCCATGAAATTAGTTTCATCGCAATGTGTTTCGGACGCTCTTGCCGATTTTCTTCAGTGTAAAACCATCGACCGAACATTGAACTTTCTTATTTTATGTGTTTGTTAGTATAGATGCGACGAACTCTTTTCTAGGCATTTTGAAAAACCATCTTTTTTTTAACGTCAATGACTCTGGAACTAACCTAACCAAACCTAACCCAGTATTATCGAGCGTTCGTACTGAGCTGACGGGCCGACCGTAGCTCTGTGCCGCACCGCAACCGCAGTACAACTCCTCATTTCTCGCTCGAATTAGCCGCCGCGCTGTTCCTCGGTCCCTGTTGTTCTATCTTGCACGGTTTACCATATACGAGCGCCGCCTAATTGGATTTGTCAACGGGAGGTGCCTCTCGTACTATCCATCTTGTGGAAGGTGCCAATCTGCGAGGCCACACCCCCTTCGGACCGTCTACCTAGATTAATTCTATGGTTGTACACGAAAACGAAATGTACGAATTAAAAAATAAATACCGCATACTTTTATTATATTATTTCGTAAATATTAGGATGGATAAAAAAACAAAAAGTAATTTGGCTTTTTTTTTTTTAGTTTTCTCTTTGCGGGGAGAGGAGGATAAAAAACCTTATGAGCTGCCACCATCCCGCGTGTGTGAGGTGTGTCCGACTTTCACGGACTAAAAATCCTCCGAAAAACTTGATGTTGGCTTCCGCTATCAGCCCGGAGGCTGTTGTCAGCCTATTGGACGCGATCGATCAATACAAAGATGCTGTCGGCGCGTGACTCTCCTACAGGGGATCCGCTTGGGTCACTTCGGCATAGGGAATCACTAGAGATTTCGACGCGGGTCGGTACCTCTAAATGACACAGGTGTGCGGTGAGCGCCCCGGGAATTAAATCATTTGAGGTTGACTGATTTAGAGGCCGACTCTTATTCCTCTAAGTCTGTAAGCACATTGTTTAATTGTTCGACCTTTACAGTGAGGTCATCGGGCGGGTCTATAAAACCATTCCGTGGCCTTCTAATAAAGTGCTTTGCGGAAGGTGCCTCGTAAGAAGCAGCAGATGAAATCAATGGATTGGGGGTGATTGATTGCTATACTGAAGAATCGCTCTGACGCGTCCTTCATATACTTAGATATGGTAGGGAGTTCTAGGTCCCTATGGAGAAGTAAGTTCTTGACGTACCACTGTTCGTTTATCGGTCTTCTGCTAAAATTGTTTCGGATGCTTTGAAGGTAAGTTAGTGCATTCGGGGCAGCGTGAGCAAAGACTGGACACGTTTACGTCATCACCGGCCTTTTGCACATCGTATAAATGGTATTCTTGTTGCGTAGTGACATTCTACTTTTTCTTCTTATCATACCGCCTAGGCGTGATATGTAGAATTTAGCTAACTACGTAACACGTTGGATATGATCTCTAAAGTGGAGATGTTTATCCAACGTATTTGTAATTGTGTTGCCACGGAATGAGGGCATTTAAGATGCGGAGGGTGGTGATGTTTACCGCGGCTACTCGAGTCTTCTTTTTCATATAGTAGTCGAAATAGATTGCTACTGATTTCTCTAGATTAACATCGATTCTCCAGAGTTGAAATTATTGCGTCAGCTCGTCAATGGCCCGCTGGAGGTGCGGTATTATGTGTTCTACACTACAGCTACGTAGTAGAGTGTCATGTCATCGGCGAAGAGTGCAAGTTGGATGCTTGTATGAGGTCGTGGAATGTCATTTATGTATGCGGAGTACAGAAGCGGTGAATGCGTGGAGCCTTGAGGCACTCCCACTCTGATAGATCGTTTGGAAAAGTAAGTGTTTTAGTGGCGAAAGGTAAATTCTCTATTATTTATGTAGCTGTGTATGATTAGTATCCGACGATCTGGTACCTCTAGGGTATAAAGTTTGTATATTACCCGCGTGCCAAACCCTATCAAAGGCTTTTGCTACATCGAAAAATACTGCCACTGTTTTATATTTCCTTTTGGAGCCTTCCAAGACGTGTTCAACTAGACGGAGGGCTTGTTTCTGTTAATTTTTGTTTAGTGATACACTTCCATTAAAGGTTTTTACTATTGAAATCTCCAAATAGGATGACTGCGTCCCTAAGGAAAATAATAATTCTAGGTCGCTCCGGAGCAGCTTCTTAGTCGGGGATAGGTAGACTGAGACTATGATCAGGGTACTGTGACTTTTAATGGCCAGTCCGCAGACTGTAGCTTCTATGTTAGTTAGCGGCGGTGTATCTATCGGGCAACAGTAGTGTGAGCATTTGTAATATAGTGCGGTATCGCCCCCGGAACATACCGTCTGTCAGTACGTATTTGTACGTAGTTTGGTATTTTGCAGGCTATACGTGATTTAGGCTTTAAAAAGGTTTCTTGTATTGAAATGATATCTAAGGAGTACCCTTTTGCACACACATCTAGCTCAATTATATTGTTACTTAAACCGCACACGTTAAAGGAAAGCAGTGAGAGGTTTTTAGGTTTAAGACGTCCAACGGCGGGAGGATCGGTGCACCTAGGTGTTTCTGGTATTGTAAAGATTTGAGTTTGGCTAGCAGGTTCTGATTTGCCAGGATAACCGCTAATCAATCCTCTCCTGTTCGGGCCCAACAGAAATCCGATGCTAGTTCTGCGAAATCAGGGCTTTTCATCACTCGGAGGTCCGACATAATCATTTTGGTATCGTCTCCGAAGAGCGTGTTCTAGTTGACAGTCTAACTGTTGGATGTTCGCTGAGGGAGCATACGGCAGGCGGTTCCCTTTTTTGACGTGACAACGTCTTAAATTAGGTTGCGGCTGGGAGTCACTTTGAAAAAGTGTAACGCTCGGTAACGTAACGATGAGTCACCGAACGAGAGGCCCGCCGAATGCCTTGCGTCTCTCCCCACTCAACTATGATCGGTCTGCGCGCGCAGCACTAGAGAATTAGTGCATAGCTTGCAAATGTATTGCAAGTTATTGTATGTATATTTGTATATAAATACGTATGTATGTGTAAAGGTAAAATAAAATTTTGTTAATATGAAATTCAGTGCGAGATTCTTTGTATAAATTAATGTTTTAAATATAATTCTTTGTATAAATAAATGTTTTAAATTGTTACTATTATTTCATCCTTCTTCCTACTATACGAATGAATATTCACATTAAAATGATTTTACCATTCAAAGTCGTTGTCACGTAAAACTTTCGCCCGTATACCGACTTTACAGGCAACCAAATTTTTTAATCTAGTACGACTGCCGAGGGCTGTTTTCTCCTCCACACGTTGGTCGAGGGCTCGGGAATTGGGCAGAAAGCGTTTCCGGCGATATCTCCTTGGCGTTTGTTGTCTAGGGCGGGAAAGTCCACGGTGATGCCGGAAATGCCGCATACTTTCGAAAGTTTTTGACGTGACAACGTCTTAAATTAGGTTGCGGCTGGGAGTCACTTATGAAAAAGTGTAACGCTCGGTAACGTTACGATGAGTCACCGAACGAGAGAGAGGCCCGCCGAATGCCTTGCGTCTCTCTCCCACTCAACTATGATCGGTCTGCCGCGCGCGCAGCACTAGAAGTTAGTGCATAGCTTGCAAATGTATTGCAAGTTATTGTATGTATTTGTATATAAATACGTATGTATGTGTAAAGGTAAAAATAAAATTTTGTTAATATGAAATTCAGTGCGAGATTCTTTGTATAAATTAATGTTTTAAATATAATTCTTTGTATAAATAAATGTTTTAAATTGTTACTATTATTTCATCCTTCTTCCTACTATACGAATGAATATTCACATTAAAATGATTTTACCACTCAAAGTCGTTGTCACGTAAAACTTTCGCCCGTATACCGACTTTACAGGCAACCAATTTTTTTTTTAATGTCCTTAGTGTTGTCGACCTTGTTAAAGACCGCCAGCACTAGTCGTACTGAGGTACCATCCTTTCGGTACACTCTGTGCACCGAGTGGACAACGTAACCTAAGTAATAAGTCAGTTATTATATAGTCAGTAGTGAATTCGACAGGAATGCCACGGATTACGGCTTACACTTTACGCTCCTCCTCCATCAGATGAGTATGAAACACTGTGTTGTTGTTTATTAAGTAAATATTTAGCCCTCTAAAATCTGTGATCGTTGGGACTGTGATTTTAATACTATCAGCTAGTTTCCTAGCGCTGGTGTATTGAATTTTGAGTCTGACACACGTCGATTATATGGCGCTTCATTTGGTTTTGTCCCTTCCCAGATTGCACGTAAGCTTGCCGCAAGTTTGATATTTAATTGTTATGTCAAATTTGTCAAGACAAGTATACCGCAATATTGTTACAAGCTTGACAAGCTAAAGGTGATACTATAAGTTTGTGTTATTATTGCTGAATACTTGCCAAGACAAAGTTCGTTATTATTACCATTTAAGCCAAAAGATAAAACTGCTGGATAAAAACTTTCTCTAACGATATAATTTAATTGCTTGATATTACTTAATTTATTTTTTCTAACGTATTTTAGATTGACACAGTTGTCAACACTACTTTGTAATTTTCATTCTGAGCATGTCACTTGACATTCTAATTGCACGATTTGAACATTCGTTATTATGGGCACGTGGTATTTTTACGACACTGAGTTTCACAGTGTACTTAAAATTGTTTGAAGAGTCTGTCTTTAATAACATTATTAATATTATCATTTTAATAATTTATTGTTATGTGACGTTTTTCTTTTCTGCAATTCACTAAAGTTGAGTGAATTAAAATACATTAAAGTTCTGTTGTAAATTAACATAAAGACCTATCGTAACGGTTAGTGTTCGCGCCATTATTCCCCTTTTTTTTTTATTCTACCCGCTTTTTCCTTTTCTTATCGCTCCTCTCCCTCCCCGCTCACGATACATTCGCTTATCGCAACATCGCTGTGACGGACTCTTTCGTATATGAAATAAACGCTTTATAAATTGTAAGGTGCCACAAGTGTTAATCCTGTTACAGTAGAACCTCGATAACTCAACCCTCGGTAACTTAAAAACCTCTATAACTTCAAAAATAATATGTGTTCTTCCCATCAGAGCCCAAACTCTATAATAACTTTCTATAACTTAAATAAGTAATCTCTGTATTGGCCCTCAGTAACTTAAAGAAATGTTTCCACAACCTATAACATAAAATTGTTTGTCAATGAGTCATTTTAAAAGAGTATGCAAAACAAAGGTTTCGGTATTTATTGCTTGCACGTGTTCACTAGTTAAATTTTAACGTAAACAATACATTTGTCACCTATTGTTTGCTTCTTCGAAATTCTTTAAAGCTTGCGGCGGTTAGCCTTAAGACATAAGTAAGCCTTGGATCATAAATTTTGATCACTGTCCTGGAAACATCGCTTTCACTTACTGTGTGATAAAACTTAAAGAGTTCAAAGAAAACTAACAACACTCACATACCTGATAAAGGTGGAACAAGGGTACATATACATACATATGTACCTACGTCTATATTAACCTATCCTAACATAGACCCTTGATAACTTAAAACCTCTATAACTTAAAATATTTTGTGTTTCCTTGGACTTTAACTTATCGAGGTTCAACTGTATAAAGAAAAAATTTACGAGAACAGTGGCAGGACAAGGAGCGCCGGACTGCCAATACACTAGAAATCAGGTATCGTGACTTCCTATATTTCTCCTATAAGCCTTCATAACATACAGTCCACTTTGTTCCCAACGGACCCCATACAGGTTCAGTCAAGAAACTATGGGGCCCGTACAGTTAGTTATGTATTTATTTTTAGTATGAAGAATATTAAGTGTGGAAAACTATTTAAACGCTTTCTTAGGATCATGTTATGAAATCATAAGTGGCTTGCTGATAACCTCAGAAAATTATAAATTTAGTCTCAGTATTTTATGTATAATAATATTCAAAAGGTTATATCATTTTATAACTAGATTAATAACTAGATTTCTGGTATGTTCAATGAAGTGCTTTTTTTATTGAAGTATTTAATATGGCTTTGTAAGGTTACATTTTTTATGCACCAAAAGACTGTTTTTACACCTATGCACACAACTGCAAATAATTATCAATCTATGTATGAAGGCTATTAAACGTCTCTGCCAGACTGTCTTTTATAGCACAGTGACTTATGGTAATCAACTTTGCAAAGGAGGCACTGAGATTGGATGATTTTTACTGGACATAACATATTCCTCTTACTTTTACATCAAATCTAACATGACAATAGTTTCAGTAAATATTCGTAGTGATGGTTTAAATTATGCTAATAAACATTCATTTATCTGCGGAAAATAATGATAAGATTTCTCGAATCTAATCTCAAATCCCTGTGATCTACGGGGTGGAAACTGTTCAGTTTTCATCTTATTTTTGACTTCAGAGTCAAATGACCATTGACCATATCATTTATTATTATTAACAGTTTTCGCCTGCAGCTCCACCCGTGTGGTCATAGAATAAGTTTCAGATAAACATTTTTTCATGACTTGTCTCAATTTTCTTTTTTTGTAATAAAACTTCAAAATGAATTGATTTCTAGGTTAGATTCTTTAATTTTGGTGTACATAAAAACAATAAAAAATGGCAGAACGATGTTTTTAATTGTCAATATTATTTCTTTTTTTTTAAATGTCATCTATTTAACAGTATCAAAACTAGCCAGATACAATAAATAGCACAAGCAAAGAGGTTTTTCTACAACTTTTACTTATAAAATATTTAAAAACTTTTTCCCCGACCTAATATTTTCAGATGTTTATAAAAACATTTATGCGAATGCTTCAAACACGGTGGATGATCATAACCCACTATGTTATATAATTGTGATGTATTTATATTTCCAGATATTTGTAAAAAGGTCCATGAAGATATTACTGATGAAAAATTAAGAGATAACTAGTGACATTTGAACTCAAAGTAAGATTGTCAAGAAAGTAAGCCTAACAATCGAGGAAGACATCTTTATGTAGCCTATTTTTAAACTCTTTATATTCAATCAAAGATTACTTTTCACATAATGGTAGAAAAGTTTTGCTTTTAGAGATAGTGGTAATTTTAAAAACTTTGATGAAAGCATGAAAATGCTTTTCCTATTATAAGAAGGAAACTTAAGTTTAAAATGTCTGTTCCAATTAATGTTTTAGAACTATATAAGGACATAAAAGCTATATTCTTTATTGAATAAGAGCAAGTTATTTTTTGTTCTAGAGAGAGACAGATCTAATTAAAATGTAGTAGAAGATTAAATGAATTTGATAATGTAGCAGGAAAAAATCAAACTGAACAATCAAGAATTTGTTTGCTGTAATACTTTCTTAATAATAGTATTGATTAAAAAATTGGGTCTTTTCTATTGTATTTTGTTTCATATTTACTTTCAATGTAACATCATCCTCTTTTTGAAACGTATTCATCCTCTAAATATTTCCATAATAAATTTCCATCCCAAGTCATTATACAAATCTTCTTAAAACAGTACTTGACGTAAAAACATACCAGAAAGACAAACAGGCACCCTATCAAACTAAAAAAGTCATGTTATATTCAAATTAAATAGTTTAATATGCAACAATTTAAAAATTAATGAATAATCTTTAATAAATAAACTTTCTTACAGACTATGTTTATGAATATCAAGTAGTAAGCCTCACTAGTTCAGTTGACATTTCTCGCCTGAAATAAAACAAATTATGTGATATTTGTTGACATGTTCCCACCTGTTTACTAAAACTGTTCCGATATTGTATTGTGTGAGGTGTTAATTCGCGGAAATCCATAGTAGACGCTTGACTGCAACATGCATTAATTATTCAATAGAATTAGATCTCTTTCAAAATTATATTAATAGCATACACCCCAAAATTCAATTTAAACTAAAGAAAGAAACAAAAAATTTTACAATTTTTTTAGATTTGGCTTTAACTAGAAAAAATAAGAGACATGAATTTAAAATATATAAAAAACCCACGTGCACAGATACTACAATACCCATTTCTTGTTATCATCCATGGCAACACAAATTGGCGGCTTATAAATCAATGATACATCGGTTATTCACCATACCCCTTAATAATCATAATTTCTCATTAGAATTAAATACCATTTACAGTATAGCATTGGCAAACGGATATAGTAAAAAATATATTGATGGACTCATTAATAAAAAACAAAAAAGTATTATGAAGAAAAGTATCTATCCAACACAATCAAAAGACCAAAAGAAATATATAGCTAGTTTGACATATTTTGTTACAATTTCGGAGAAAATTTCAAGATTATTAAAAAAACATAATATTTATACGGCCTTTGAAACAAATAACAATCTGAAAACTTTATGTAACAATAAGGATAAATTACACAATAATTAAAAATCTGGAATTATTAATTAACTTGTGATGACTGTAAATCGATATATATAGGACAAACTGGACGTTGTTTTGAAAAAAGATACAAAGAACATATTTCGACTTTTAGAAATAATAAATCAGACAGATCCCATTTTGCTAAACATCTATTAGAAACCGGTCATGAGCTTAATAACGATCACAAATTCAATGTTTTGCATGTGTGTGAGCAAGGGGTTACGTTTAAATATTTTGGAATCCTTCGAAATTTTAAAACATAAAGATAATACTGATATGCTCAACGACCAAATTGACGTTTATAAATCGCCATTATTGGACGCTTGCCTGTAACTATTTGGATAATGTGTGGTGATGGTTAGTCTGCGACATTTAAAAGACATGTCTATCGGTGGTGGTCTGTTGCTGCCTTAAGAATGTTTTCGTCGCTCTTTGACCATTGCATGACAGCGGCCTGCTTAACGAGGTTGTGTTGGTTGTTTTAACGCTCCTTGCACCCTGGTGGATGTGACTGTCGGCAATTTCCTGAGGATGTGCCATGAAATGTACGTAGAATTAACAATTTAACAGTTAGCGGAATTAGATAATTATAAAAATAAATAACACTTGCATAGGTGTTCGATATCTGTCAATCCTCTGGAATCAATATTCAATCATTTGGATAGAGATTCGTAGTGGAGAGGCAGATTCGAGGGTCAGCGGTGGGTTGCATGCTGCATGTTAATGCATGATGCAGGCAAGCGTCTAAAACTGTTCCGGTTTCATGTAATCAACATAATAATAATAAACATAGTAAACAACGTAATAAGCACCAATTTTAGTGTTCCAGAGAAAAGATCAAATACTTGTTATGGCGAAATTGCAACAATAATGGCCTAGAAAACTTTCTTTTGTAGATTCTAGGTATAAACGATGATCCTGCAAGTTATTGTGTCAACTACGTTTCATATATAGAAACAAGTATCGTAAAAAGTTGTTTTTAAATAATGTATCATTGTAGAATCAAACATTATACAAATTTGTTACGTCAATAATATATATATTTTTGTAGAAACAAATATCATGCAAGTTCGTTATGCCAACATTGTATCTGCCTTACAAAAATAAACATTATGCAAGTTTTTCACATGGTAACTAGAAAGTTTGATTTAAACTTGATGCAAGTTTGTATACTTGTCATGGCAGACTTGATGCAAACTTTCTTCTTTATTACTTCAAACTTGTTGCAAGATTGAATAAAGTTTACATTGCTGTCTGAGTTGGGTACACTGGGATACACTGGTTTAATTTTAGGGAGGCTGTCGGTGTATTGACGGTCATCTTGTTGTTGACGGTCACCAGTGATGCGGCAGTCGCTTCTCGAGCTTAAGGTGTGTCGGGGAAAGTCGGTGAATCCTCGAAATTTACCGGGGCCCTTGGGATTGGTTCTGTCTCCATTTTATCGCTGTCAGTCTTGGAGACCCGCCGGCGTCTAGTTTTTTTATTTTATTTTTAGTTGTAGCGCGCACTTGTCATTTATTTGAAATACAAATATTCATCGGTATGCGCTCGGTAAACTTCGGCACAATTCGAGTCGGGAGCCGTTAAAAGCCGAACGCGCGCACCGGGGCAGTCCCGCCACAGCCCGCTTGACATGTGTACGGTTATTGCAAAACTCAATGTAATTATATCATTTTAAGGTATTTCCTCTAAACAATATGTTTGCGTGTACACTGGTGGACATTAAACTGATTTGTTTCATCTTTGTGTGTCGTTATTTAAATGATGAACCCACCGGCGCACGCTACATAGTTTATTTATATTAGCTTGTTATAATAACGCTATTCATATTAATTAAGCCATCCACAACCATCAAAGCCAAATCTAAGGCTATCCAAACGAAATGAACTAATGTGTGATGTTGCAAAGTTGAAAACGTCACTTGTCGCGGTCGGTGCTCAGCTCTTTGGCCAAGCTGGTAGTGCCGTTTTTCTTTTGCCAGGATCTTTTTTACTTTATAGCAGAAACAATTATTTTCCACTCAATTATTTCGGTCAATAGTAGACGAGATTAGATATTTTTTTTAGGCTGTCTTTATTTTTATCTTGAAATTTGAAGTTTCAATCGACGCCAAGAATACAATAATAAAAATAACTGTTATTTATTATGTCTAACTATAGAAAATATTCTATTTGTTCAAATGAAGTTTCTTTAAAACAAAGCAATCTAAAGTTTCGCCGTTAGGCCACCTTAACCTGGCCGGGCTCGCTCATCAACGCGAGGACCAAGAAACTTCGCGGGCAGTGGAGGGGGGGCCAAATGTATATTTTTGTGTGGTCGTCAGATTGATATTCCTAAAGATATAACTATCGCTTTTGTGTTTTTTAAACTTTTCAAATATATTTTCACATCAAATATTATTTCAAAAATTAATTTGAAAACATTCAAGGATCATAAAGTTTTCAAATTAATTTTTCGGTAACATGATGCAGTGATAAAAAGAGAGCTATACTGCTTTTTCAGAATAGTGGTACTAACAATTTTCAACAAACTGGTACAACAGTTTTTTTATTTATTAACGGCGTTTTATTTTAAACAAGTTTTATGTGGTTTGGCGCTTACATCTTTTATTTTGAGTACAATTACACTGCAGACTGGTATTTGATCTTTCGTATGCGCTAGTATCAATAGTCTTACGTGTTTAATTATCAGCCGGGTGCCTGTCATCAGTGATGAGAACGCGCACAGACCCCCCGCCCCTCTCCTCACTGAGGTATTGCTTTAAGCTATTTTTAACAGACTTCAAAAAAAAAGGGGAGGTTCTAATTTCGTCTGTATTTTTTTAATTTTTTTCTGTTTGTTACGTCATAACTTTCAACTGGGTGAACCGATTTTGATACATCTTTTTTTATTTGAAAGCTGGTGCTTCCCGTGTGGTCCCATTTCAATTTGGTTCAATTCTAACAATGTAATTCATGAGAAAACCATATAAGTCTTAAATTTGCATTAAGTATGTGCGCGACTAATGGACAAATACCTCTATCTCGCCAACCGATTCCGATAATTCTTTTTTTATTGGAAAGGATGTCCCTATATTCCGATAGGTAAAATAAAAACGAAAAATTGTACATTTTATAACACGTTATTTATTAAAAGAATAGAATTACAAGAAAAAATTAATAAGATAATATAGGTTCAGGTCATAATTTTAATTAATGGGGAAGGATGTATTTGATGGAGTGTCAGCAAATGATCAATGTTAGGCTTTATTTTTGTGAGCAATAACCCCAAATCCCCCCGCTCTGTGATGTTTAATTTGCTCCTTTTTTTTGTTAAGAGGTTTGTAACGGCACTAAAACTCCTTTCGACAAGGTATGACGAGAGAAAAGCTATTAAAAATTTTTTTGCGATTTCCCACAGTCCAGGATATTTTTCGCGTATTTCTGCTTGCAGCCAAAATGTTTGGTAGCCTTTTCAAAATTTCACCTTCAGCTCCTCATTGGTGCTTAGCTCGAGCATCTCCTCTTGTAATATAACATTGGCCACTTCCGTTTCATCAAATGGATTTATGATCCATGGTGGTATATCCATCGTCAGCATATCTTCAAACCTGGTTTTGAAGTCATCATGCAGGACACTTAAATGTTGACTGTAGGTATGGATATCCTCATTAATACATTCTACCTGCGACAAGTTTGGAAATTGAGAGGATTCGCGCCGACTAATGTTTTGCTTCATAAATATCAATATCCCAAGAAAAGCCGAAATTATCCCCTTTGTTTTTATTAAATTCAGGCTGTCCCCTTGTAACTGCAAGTTAATATCATTATATTTTTTAAACAAATCTGTCAAATACGCAATGTCTGCTTTGAGTTTGATCAAGTTTTCTTTTGAATCTGGATCTCTACTTTCTAGGAACTCTAATACGGAATCGAAAACAGAGTAAAATCTCGTTAAGCATGCACCTTTCGACAACCAGCGCACTTCAGTATCTAAGAGCAGTCGTTGGAAGTCTTCATCATTTTTGTCGCACAATTGAGCAAATAAACGCGTATTCAATGCATTACTTCTGATTTTGTTGACAGCTTTTATTACAAAATGAAGAGATTGGTTCAACCTGTCACTTAAATGTTTTGCCACAAGATGTTGTCGGTGGATTACGTAATGAATAGCTGTAAGTCCTGGTATAATTCTTTTGAGATGACTTATAAACCCACGATATCGCCCGACCATTGCAGGAGCTCCGTCTGTTGCCACTGAAATAATGTTTGTAAATGGAATCGATTTTTCCGTAAAGAAATTACTCAGGACATTAATATTGATTCGCCTTTAGTGTCAGTCTCCAAAGTTCTGGCAAATAGCAATTCTTCGTGAATTTCTTCCTTTATAATAAATCAGACATATGCCAATAATAATGCTTCATTACCGGGTAACGTTGACTCGTCTAGTTGTATAGAAAAATGAGTTTTTTGCAGATGATTGCAAAAAAACTCATTTTGCAATCATCTGCAAAAAACTCATCACTCGCTTTCGATATCAGAGCTCATTTCATCAATGCGTCTTTGTACAGTATTGTTACTTAATGGAATTCTTTTTAGTACGTCAAATGGATATTTGTGCAAAACAGTTTTTAAAACCTCGTCAACAGCGGGTAAAATTAATTGTTCTCCGATAGTGTGCGATTTTCCAGATTTTGCTATAAGTAATGAGATATTGTAAGATGCCCGCAAGCCATCATCGTTACTTTGAGATGTTGAAGCGAACATACTGTGCATGGTGGGTCTCTTTTCATATTTTTCCTTCAATGTTTGAAAATATTTTAAATCTTTGCCTATTTTATCAGTACGACACCTTTTTAGATGATCTTCGAGCTTTGTGGTTTCATAGAGACATTACTCAAAACTTTGTTGCATAATAGGCACATGGGCAATTGTTTGTCTGCTCTGATGGAACAAAACCATATTTCAAATAATCGACACTATATTGTCGACATTTTTCTTTGCTGTAGCCATGTTTCGTGTCAGTTACCTTACCTGTAAAAAAAATGTTTTGGTAACCAAGTTTTTTTCTGAATATAGGTATCACACCGCAGCCTTTGTCAGCACGCGGAAATAGAATTACGGCTTGTAAAGGGACCAACTAATAAACCGCTAAGACAAATACAGACGTTTTCACAAAACGGTATCAATTTTAAAGTACCAAATTTACCACTAATTTTTAATAGTACAAATAAAAAGTACACCACTCAGTATCGAATACTGATCATACTTGTGTAAGAAAAAATAAAATTCGAAATCCCAAAATTGTCCATAAAAACGTTAACTAACATTTCATCAAATCAATGAGTTCACGCGCTCAGTGTATTTGCGTATTTTTTGTCTGTGGCTTCATTGTTAAAACGTGACAAACTGGCATCGAAGCTCAAGCCCCGCCCTTTTCCCGTCGCCCGCGCATTTGCAAGAAAAATTACAAAATTAATTGCTCTGCAATAGCGCTTATTCGACCTTTTTAGAGAGGCAGTGCTTCTCTCGTGAAAAAACAATTGAATAAAACGTGCTGTGTTTGTCTTTAAATCGAAAGAGGACAATTAAAATATCTGTAAGTTACTAAGTTACCTATCTAAACAAGCAGTTGTGATCAACCGACTAGTACACGTAAACAAAATACTTAAGAACTATAACAAAAAAAAGGTAGGTACTTACTTTTCTCCGGCACTAGCAAACACTGATATAAATTTTCTAACACCTATTTTTCGAAATTCCGGAAACAAATGAATGAGTTTGCCTTTGGCATCAAGTATTTATAGTGATGATCAAGTTCATGTCTGAACAAGCATTAAGCATTGTCGGGCGGATAGCGCTTTGCAAGTCTGTACACAAAATTGTACGTAATATCGAATACGCAAGTTTGGACAAGTAACAGTCGCTTGCCTTATTAAAATATTATCTGCTTAGTTAGGTACTTAAAACAATGTAGGTAGGCCCTTATAAAAACTATGTTTACATTTTTGCTATCAAAAGCAGATAAATTTTCGTGGACCCCCATTAACATCTTATGGACCCCCATTTTTTGTTCACGCCTACGTAGACCCCCAGCAAGTCTCCCGTGGACCCCTGGGGGTCCACCTGGACCACTTTGGGAATCACTGGGTTAGATCTATGAGCAACATGTTTAGTAGGTCTACCTATATTCTACCCGTATTCTTCTATAACTTAATAATCAACAATTTTTTTCTACTCAACAATATGTAGATACGATCAATGTGTTTACCACGCAAGGAAATAGGCAGATACCTACCCACTTCAAATTTAACTCAAGACATAACTATGAATAACAAACTATGATCAAAATATTTTTCGAATTTTCCTAAGTAAAATGAAATGAAAAATATTAGACTACTTAAAAGCCAAACAAATTATTATGATAATATATGAAAATTAAATTTGCATAATGACGTATTGAATAAGCATATTATATAAGAAAAAAAACACCTGACATACCTTTTATAAAATACAAAATATTGCTATGATAAAACCATAGAACATCACTGAACTCTTTGTAACGTAATTATAAATAATTTTCTCTCTTAATTAAACCACAGTTTATAGATAAAAAGTCTTAGAAAAAGTTTTCTCCTATTTGGTACAGCTCAAAATTTATTCAAAGAATCTCATACAAATAACCCATTTTTTTCTTCATGAAATTCGGTTACGATATTGTAGATTAATGGAAAACATGTACGCGGACAGAAATACATAAGCTTAAATTTTACATTTCAATTTAATCATCAATGTACCAAATTTTATTTTTATCGACAATTTTCCTTTCAACAAATTAGAGTGCTCAATGCGGGCTATGAACGCTGCTTGAATATTTCGCGCATGGAATAATGGAATATGATCTTTGGCAAAGGTGTTTTCATCGATCAAGAACGAAAGTTATAGGTTCGAAGGCGATTAGATACCGCCCTAGTTCTAACCCTAAATATGTCGTCTAACGTTCCGCCGACGTTAAGACAACGGCTCGGCGGCCAGCTTCCGAGAAACCAAAGATTTTGGACTCTGGGGGGAGTATGGTTGCAAAGCTGAAACTTAAAGGAATTGACGGAAGGGCACCACCAGGAGTGGAGCCAAATTGTCGATTGATAAAAATGCATACAGTCAAACAGACGGATAAACAAAAAATAACCTTTGTATTTTCCCAGGCTTCAAGCTATCTCCATATCGAGTTTTATGAAAATTGGTTCAGTCGGTTATCCATACAAATGTAACGAATAAGTTATTTCACACTTGTAATGTTAGTGTGGAGATGTAACTGCAGAGCCCGTGCACTTAACAATAAGTGCTAATTCTACATATCGACACCGGGGGCCGCAGCCCAAAGCGCCTAGGGCTCCATCCATTCAGTAGGGAACCTCATGCCTGTGATGGTGCTAACGACGGACGTGATATTGTAGGTTATCGGTATTACGTATAAGTGGCCAAGTATGTGATTAAAATATTTATAATTATGTAGGTATGCAGCGGCGCGCAGGTATGCGGGGCGTGTCGTCGCGCGCTCGCAGAGGTATTTGCGGTGCGGGACACGTAACCACGCAACGCTGTTGACATACTTCACAAGCGTATGGCGCGGCGCGGGCGGTGCGGGCGGCGCGGGCGCGGAGGCCGCAATCACAACCGAGTCGAGAGCCTTATCCTCCCGCACCCCGCGGCCATCGCCCACAGCTCGCGGCGTGGACGTCGCCGATGCCGCGCCGGTGTGTCACCGCAGCAAGGTCGGCGGCGGCGCGCGGTCGCAACGCGCCCTCGGCCCCGCCCGCCGCGCGGCCGCGCCGATGGGCGTGTCTCCTCAAAGTACTCGCTGTATTTTCACCTAATTCGGCATTCGGTAAACGAGCCGTCGGCCGGCCGTTCGCGGCGGCCCTCTGCGGTTACGCGTGAGGTATGTCCGTCGACCTAGTGTCCTGTTATCTTCCCGTACTTCGCTCGACGTGTCCAGTGCCGAGCCCGCGGGCGCCGCCATCTGCATGCACTCGGCTCTTCGAGCGTTGACGTCAGTTATAATTAACTTAATACTTTCATTTCATGCACACGCCAAATGTGATATGAAACCTAAGAGACGAAATTCGGGAATGTTTGTGAGCTAGGGTCACCACTTTTAAAGTTAGACGCATGAAAATTTATATCTACGTTGACTAATAAAAAAATAATGATGACTTGTTTCAGAATTTATGGAAAATCAACTAACGAGAAGTTAAAATATATGAGAGAGTTTGTGTATGATTATCAAATGCTTGCTATAAAAAGCAGTATTCAGACTTTCGCTCTCGCAGTACCGTTTTTTGAAAACCTATCTTAGAGACAGCGGGTTGAGATTAGAGTATTGTGGGAATGTGAAGTTAAAGACCTCATATGTCGTACTACGACTCATTTGGATAGCGTATAAATGTTTTCTACGAGTAGCAAATGAGTCTACGTGGTATAGCGCAGTCTGTTTAATATAAAAATGTAATATTTTTAATATAAAAATATTAAACAGAGTACAATCGCTTCTATAAATCAAATATTGTATAAAATTTCCGAAACAACGTTTCCACAACCTAAAAGACATTATTCGGCGGTCTTGCGCAGACGCAGCCTATCGAGATTATTATAATGCCGAAAATTATAATAATCCCGATTAAGTTGGTAATACTTTTCAGTTTTTCGTTATGATGGTTGAAGTCTTATTGCATCAGGTTTATACACGTGACGTCACAAAGCTTGTAAGTAGCTTCATTTGAATGAGTAGCTTGTGAGTAGCTTCATTTGAATGAGAAATCCAACTTTTATTATTTTTTAAAACTTGTTAACTAAGAAGTAAATTTTGTCAGCTAACGAGGTGCGTAGGCGCAAAACATATCGTCCATCGAGTGGGTTATTGTGTATTACAGACGTAAGGCAAATATTCTGCAATACACCAATATAACATATGCATGCTATAGAAAACCTATTCGTATTTTACTTAAATATTAACATAATTAAAGTGAAACTTCTAATGCAACTTCCAACAAGGTTGCGTTAAACGTTTAACGCTACCATGGAGGGGGTATGAAAGCACTCTTGCGTTAAACGTTGAACGCTCTTAGGGAGGAGGAATAGAAAGAGACAGAGCCCTCGAACCCAAAGGCACCGGATTCGATCCCAATTGCGAGCGAATTGACTAATGAGGTTTGGATTCATGAAGATGTCGTCGCGTAACAACGGCCGTCAGCGGCCGCCGCTCGCGACGCGCCAGCGCCGGGCCCTCGTCCGACGCACGTGGACAGCAGGAGGCGTGCCTGAACGCTGAAGCTACGAACATACAAATCTGTAATAGGGTTATCCATTACAAACTAATATATACATAGTTCAGTGTTTTCGATCATCGATCTCGGAGGAGGTCGCCTCTTTATTTATATGTTATTAATTTTATATTACGTTACACGTACGTATATAACTATTCATGCGACAATTCCCCACATAATATAATTCAATATATATCTCGTTAAATTTAATAGATGCACTTCTTAATTCAAATGATGCCGTAAAATATTCACTATTATACTTATTTTGTGCTATTATTAACAATTAGTGCCGGCTCGTCAAAGAAAAAAAGGCGCTTTGTCTCTGCCATAGACGCGTCTTTGTTGCGCTCTCATACGAGATGTCCGTTTTCGTCCTGGATACAAGCACAAAGTAAATAGGCGACACGAGACGGCGGTATCTCGGCGTGACCAAATATTGTTATATCCTGACACTAGTTCATTTATTTATTAATAAGAAAAGAAGAAGGCCGCTAATTCTGCGTCAGAAATGATATTATCCAATCGTTTTGAATACGGTGGCTTATTAATTAGTTGCACCAATTGGATTATTGACGTGTGAATTTGATTACTTCACTTCACATGGCGTCAGCAACGCGTATTCGCTTTACGCTAAAAACTAATTTTGAAGAGTTGTTCATTTTGAAGGGAATCACCAGTGCTAATAGACATATATTTCCAATATTCATTTATGAATAAAAGTAAAGTTTTCTATTTTTTTAAATTATTTTAAGTTTTTATTCATACTGTCAACGCTAGTAGAGATCGATTGCTGCTCCCCAGATTAATACAAAAGGAGACTTGGCTTTACAAACTGAGTTTTAAAAATAAAAAAATGTATGCGTCACTTGGGCCGTGCCGCACGCCAACAGGCCTACAGGTTGATAAATTTTAAAGTTTCTGTGATACATTTATTCGCTTTTAGGGAAACAGAAATTACTGTTTCGTGTATTTATTTGAAGCGGCTTCCCTTTAAAAAAATCTTTGAGTCGCCACTGACACGTATCAATGTGCTATCACCATTGATCTATGAAAAAGAAACTATTCAGAGTCTTACGCTCAAAAATGGCCGCGGTAAATGAGTGCTAAAACAGACAGTGCTAAAACGGATAGTGCTAACACAAACACTCATTGCGTTTAGTGTAGCTTCGTCCACAGATTAATATGAATATTACTGTTTCATCGCACCTTCCATTACGTCGTTGAAGTGTTCTGTCAAAAAATACAAAACGACATATCAAAATCTATGAAAAAGGAACGTATTTCTTATTTTTTGACAAGCAGAGATAGGTGCTTAAACATATATTATAATGAATTTTCGATATAATATTTTTCATTTTTTCATTTAAAAGTAACAAGAGCTGAGATATACACCGACTCAAAAGAAATAGGCCTAAACAACACCGATCTTGTATTTCTTGTGTTGTCACATTAATCGGTCGCTTCACAATATAGACTGTTGTTATACCAATAGAGTCGCCTTTTTTTATTTTGTATTCATTTTTATTTTTAGTTTAGTGAATTCTTAAAATTACATCTAAAATTATATGATAAATTAAACCTATTCCAATATATATATGTATATGTATATAAATTATTTATTAGTATTTTATTTGTCATGAATATGTTACTGTTTAGTGAATCGCAAATTATTGTAATCATATGAATAACACGATAAATTCGTATTAATATATGTAGGTACTTACGTATATTTTCCTAATACCATAAAATTAAATTATCATATTAACTATGCTCAGATAACAACTGCAGTTTTATTATGCATAAAAATATTCTAGAATTTTTTTCATACATTCAATCAAAAAATAAAAACAAAAAATGTATGTTTATTTAAAGTAACGTTAAATCACTCCCACAAAATAGTTATTTTGTGCCACTTCACCCATGTCTTGTTTTAGAACAGCACATAAAAATTGTAAAAAAATATGACTTATTGTCTTCCAATAACAAAATGATTGTTACTTGTTCACTTTGCATTTAAAAATGGACCTTACATTACGACCTTTCGGTTGAAACGCCAAATGATAAATATTGATTCTTACCTTGTTTTTCTCGGACATTGCAAAATTACATTTTAAACTACGAGATAGAGACATCATATTTATTTTGAAACGCTTTACAACGCTAAAATAGTAAGTAACTTTGCATTTTCTCATTTTTATACAGCTACGATTATCACACATGGTTGATCTTATCACAAAAAATTGCGCGTCTGTTACATGGTGCTTCAGGGACGGCGGAAATCGATAGCAAATACTGAACTAAGTCATTCATAAATTAAACATTTTTTTTGCAATTACACTATTTTATGATTATTTGTTTCAGTTTTTGTGTAAAGGACATTACAGTATACTTATATGTTCGCATAGAAAAATATCCATTTTCAAACATTGTTTGAATGAAGAGTCAAATGAGTTATCGCAGGCGAAATTTGTTTTTATTCAAACCCATATGTTTACAAGGATATTTCGAAAGATTAAATAAGTATAGGGAAGTATAGAAACCAGACGGCACCACAAAGCGACAGCGGTGACACGATGTGAATAAAATAAAAAACTTGTCAAACCCGTCGCCCATAAATTAAAAATACCATTCCAAATTAAATATTACTAAAATTAGTATATATATATATATATATATATATATCGTTTCATTTTAGTTTAATGTGATTAATGTATAAAATATTGATTTCGTAAGATTAACAGCAATCGACAGCAAGGCTAAAATACATCGAAATACTAAAAACTCTTCGAGCCGGGGTATATTCTTGATGTCACAAAATAAATTGGCCTCAAAAAGGGCGCAGTGACGAGTGGCAGTAGTATTATTGCTCAAGCGTAGATTTCAAGTGCACACGATGTCACGAAAACTGTAAATAATGTTCTTAATCAACTGTTATTGCACATTTTCAGAAATGACCTTTTTTTGTCTCCTCGATAGAAGTGAATTCTCTCTTTCCAGCTTAACTTGAATAAAAACATCAAAGCTTCAATTTGTAAATGTACAAAAGACAATTTTTTCCAGAAGATTTAAGTACGTCTGTGCCTTAATTTATTAATGAATTTAGCTGTAAATATTGAATCTAAAACTAGTCACATAAGCATTTTAATGATTTTCTTTAACTTTTTTATCCAAGATTTTTTGTAAGTATTTTCGAAGATATTTGAAATCTGTAGAAATCACTAAAATGAAAAAATATTAAACGCTAGATATGTTCATCAAAATGATTTTTCGTCGAATAAAGTAACTGTAAAATTTATTAATTTTATATTAATTGCTAAATGTTTTAAGAATTCGTACTTGAATAAATACCTTAATGAAGTATATATACTTCATTACGGTATTCATACAACTATTTATTTCCATTCAACCATGCCAAATGAATATTGTTAAAGAAAAAACAATTAAAATGCATACCATCGGTTTTGTATTTATTTTTCTTGGATGTATTGGAGCATCTAGAAACACAACACATTTTAATAAAATATATTTTTTAACTTTTTCCATTGTTTGGTACTAGACAAGACAGCATTTTCTAACGATTATAGCAAACGATAAAGTAAAAGTTTCGGCTCTTTGACGCCAGATGAGAGACGTGCGCCGCGCACGTTCCCTAGAGGTTTGCCCTCGCTTATTTTCGAGAAAATTTATCCTAAAATTATTAAGACATCGTAGAAGTAAGAGAAAGGAAAATACTTATGCGAGCGTATGCACTCCTAAGAGGGTCAAGGCCGTGAAGCCTCACGCCGGTCGTGTCGGGAGCGCCATTCGGCTGGGGCCCCGAAACATCTCCTCAGATACACGTGTTGTCTCAAGATATTTTCTTGCCGGGTGAAAGTTAACAAAACAGGGTATATTCAGACGTATCAAAAAAGTGTGTAAATAAAAACTGATAATATTTATATTTGACAAACCTAAAAATCGTTTTTCGATAAAGCTATTTCTTTAATTTTGAAATGAAAACCAATATAGATTTTAGCTATTACTTTATAAAATGCGCAATTAATTATAACCTTATTATTATAATCTATATAGTATAGTGAAATACCAACTACTCATCACAAGATCTCCGATAAACAAAAATTGAACTGAAGATAGTTCATATAAGATAAGCAAACACTAAGAAAGAATTTTTTCAAAATTCGCTTTTATAACGGGGATAAAAGTTGTATTTTGAATTGTATGAATTTTATATGATACTTTTTTATGGACTGAAATACTTATTTGTACTACTACATCGATTCTAAAAATTCCTTTATTTATAGAAAACTACAATATCTCATAGTAATATAAAGCTTACATATTTAATTCTTATCCGTCGAAAACCGAATGAACAATAGCGAGACCTAAATTAAAAGTGGGACAAAGAACAGGATCGTGAGTGGAGACCAGGACCGAAATAGAATCAGGGCTACAGAAAATAGAACTAAATCAATATCGAGTGTTGGGCAGGATTAGCATCAAGAGCTAGATCGGAATTAAAGTTGAGAACGGGACCGGGACCGACAGCATTGTCATCAATACAATAAGATCAAGGGACACAACCTGTATCCACGGGGGGCGAAGCCGTGACCATAAAGGTAGTACAAATACTAATAATAATATGAAAAATACTATAATTATGTTTCACAGTTTTATTGACTCTGTTCTCTATCATCATTATGTTAAGTTTAATAGTCTTTAAAAATGTATATTAATAACACAATTCATCGAGTAATATTTGAAAAACGTCTTCTGTATGACAATTCAATTGGCAATACGGAACCCGATGTGCACGAGGCCGACTCGTCGCGGCCCCCGGTTTGTTTTGAAATCCGCGCCTGTAGCGCTCGCCCCCGTCTCTACACGTCCGTGAAGCTAGAGAGATCAAATGAGCCAAATCATTAAAACTCTTGTTCAAAATTTTTTGGCTATTTAGTGCCAAAGAATAAAATTTTGTGCTCTAAGATGTAAACAAAAAACTGACACACTTAGCTTTACATTAAGCTAGCGATGTCCTACCTCAAACTCCACGATCAGCACAATATAACACGAAGTTTTAATAATAATATTTTAGTGCTGATTGCTTGCCATATACGAAAGAGACATTAGTTGCGAAGTGGAAAATGGTCATTACATCGGATAACCGCCTGAGGATAGGACGTCAGATAGGGATTATTTAGCGCTGACCATAGGAAAGATAAAAAATACCAAAACAGTTTTTTTTATTTTCTATTCCAGGGTGTTGTAACAGAAGTAACGGTAGATAAAAAAATATACTTTGGCAATTTTCATCTCGCATCTGCACATCACTAATTAAGCACCAAATAATTACCCCCCTGTCTCTATAAGAATATCCACGGGAATGGCGATTTTCCAAACCACAATTGCTGTGAGTGTGGTGTCGTAGACGCCGACGTGTGACCTCGGCGTCGCCACGCGGGCGGCGCCGGCGCGGCCGCTGTCGCCGATATCGCCGATCGGTTTAACTCGTATTTATGTTCACTGCATTGGATGAACTATGGACTTAACGCGATGCCTATTTTTTTCATATATATAAAATACTAGTATACAACCTTTTTAAGAAGAATTTTCCGGGGTTGACGTAAAACCGTGCGCTAAAAATGTAAGTATGCTCCGGTAGTGACGTGCGTAGCATTTACAAAAATAATCTACTTGGGAGTCAACAATTCGTGCTATATAACCTTCTCGCTTGGGCTAAACTTATGATACAACACTGATAAAGATTAGATATGAAGGTGATTCAAACAATATTTAAAATGATTTCACTTTTATAAGTTTTATCTTCATCGTGTCAATAGATATTTGTGAACGTTTTGTTTTATTTTGATTTAATTGATTCGTTCAAGCGATTTTAAAAAAAAACGTATTTCGTCTGCGAACTGAGAGCATTACCGAACAAAAATAATCTAACAATCTCTCTACATACTTGTAAAAAAACAGAAGCAGATTTTGTGTTTATTTTTGTAACTGGTCTTATGACGGCACTGACCCAATATTACTTGATACAAAGTTCCCAAGACAGTTCCATTTCTTTGTCTGTATAAATTTCTCTTTGTCTATTCTTTGCGTCTATTTGGACTAATTTTAAGTTTTCAAAGTCCGGAGCCGTGGCTCAGACAGCAGCATTTTGCTGAGATGGTCACTTTTACGGCCTTTTATTTCTCTATTTTCCAAATCATAAAACCAAGACAATGATTATTCTATAATTTCAAGTAAAAACGTATACACCTATACCGGAAAATATTGAATTTTGTAATTAACTGACTAATAAGTTTTTTGCTTGAGTTGTTATCATTTTTATAAACAGAATAAAGTTTAATTTAATTATATGTTATATTTTAATTTCGATGAACAGAATCACCGTCAGGCGAATTTAGTCATGTCTAAAAAGAATTAAGCACAGTACTCGGTATTTAATTCAAAATACTTTAGGTTTGGCTGCTCGTAAAATGCTACCGGGACCGTTGGGATTGCAGATTTCCGAATCCGACAGAAAGCTCAGTTCGTTCCAAAGCTCCGACTCGCGTATGCATATAAGCCCGGCGGTGGGTGGCAGCGAGTCGCCATCCGACCAAAAGCTGCCAGGTCAGCACTCCGACCGCGCAGGAGACTCGTGAGTTTTCAACCTGAGCGAAATCGAATCCTTTCCTTCTTCCGGCCCGGACCACGCCGATGACCACGCGCGCAAACAGCGCCCAGCCGGTGCCAGATCAGTATCATAGGCTCAATGTCCGAACTCCTTTATGTCTGGAATAGGGAAATCGTCGTTGTAAAACGAAAACCTTAAATCGACTTCTAGAAACTTATTGTACGACTTGTAGAGTAGTCGTACAATAAGTTTTTCATCTTGCGAGTCGATCCGACTTTAATCTGAGCACACTCCCAGTCCCGACGCCGACAGTTTTCGTCCGCAGCCGCGCTCGTGTAGACGTCGAATGATTTCTTTACCTTTAAAGCGAACGGTAAAGCGCAAGCGCACGGTATATTTACTGCTAACGAAATAAATAACATACGACTACGGTCCGACACAAAACGCAAATCGACCGCGCGGTGCTTTGAAAATGAATCCACAGCAACAAATGGTGACCATGTTTTTGGTAACACCGATCATATAGCTACTTTGGTACTAGGGATTGGAAAACAATTGAACAGCAGTACTATCAACTTGGTGTGACAAGCGATCGATGTCACGAATTTAGCACCTTCTTTGGCATGACAAAGCTGCGGCGCACACGTCCGCCAGAATATTTGATTTATTTCATTCCAAAAATGTGTCTAGCGTACCTCTTCCACTATACTCCCGTGACTTGGCACCGTGAAATTTTTACTTGTTTCGTAAAATCAAAGAAAAAATTGAAGACAAGAGATATAAAAGCAAGAAAGATGCACTGGCTGCCTGTAATTTCGAAATTTTTGAAATATCTGAAAGAGGAGTCAGATACATTCTTCAAGTGGGTTAAACGCATAGAAGTGTATTCGTGCTCAGCGGGATACTTTGAATTAGTAATAAATATTATAATTTATTAATATCTAGTTTTTTTTGGTATTCCCCTCGTACTTGCATTTCCCTCACTATTTAAATATTTTTTTTATTATCCCCCTGAAATGTGATACATAAATATTATAGACAAATTAGGTTTCGTTGTCTTACCCGACGTATATCGTACAAAGAAACAAACTATACTTATTAATTAAAAGCCAAATATATTTTTTAATAATAAATTACTAATTATTTTAAAATGTTTAATAAGTGAAGACATAATTTCTAATTTTGTATAATGTTATTAATTTGATGTTTGTTTTAGTACTTAACGCAAACAAATGTACATAATACTTAGATTAAATCTTTAGTTTATTATTTTAACAGAAACAAACTCATAGGACAAACTCAAAACTTTTAGAATCTGCCATTTAGAAACTGTTAAATTATAAAGCATCTTTAAAAAATTGAACTCTGCCAAACTTATTATGTATATTGTATTCATCTGTCATTTATTTTTATAAAACGGGAGCAAAAGGAAAATGGTTTGTCTGACGTCAGCACGAATTTAACGTAAGAACATTTTTGTGCAATGATTTTCTATGAATTTCATTGCCATTTAAACCAAAAACAAAGTTATAACAGACTTCGCTTGGCTGATCAGCCAAGTGATGATCCATCCCTTTTCATTGTTTACGAGTGGTTTAACTAGTTGAATTTCAGTCGCTGACTGACGATAGGTGCAAGGGACGTCCTTCTGCGGCGACGACCGAAGGCGGCATCAACGCTCCTGATAGAGAGTTACAAAAGAGTGACCTACCGGCAGATTCGGACAAGCTTCGGCACCGGTATGAGTCGAATGCACAAAATCCTTGATGACTATTTAACGATTGAAACTTTGTACTCGTTGGATACCTCATAATTTGACTGCGCTCCAAAACTCCGCCGTATTAGCTAGTGCCGCGAAATGATGTAAGGATCTACCGGTGGTGACTCAAGCGCTGTGTACGACGTAAGCACAGGTGACGAAAGCTGGATTTACTGTTTGGCTCTCGAAAAAAATGCCTACCTACAACTTTGTGTAATTGATAATATATTGCATTTTTATAATAAAGTTTCGATATTAAAGAAAATTACTATTACTTTTTAATTAGTACGTTCCGGCTGGCCGCCGTCGCCGGCGCCGCTGCGCTTCAATCCCCGATTCTGACCTCCGGTTGAGAAGCGCCGGAGTCGAAGTCGGAATCGGAGGCGCAATATCAGTCGGGAGTTCCGACTTTTCGGAACCGCAGCCGAATTTCCGTAACATCCCTCGTGAAAATACAAAATCGCTTCCCACACATCGCTCTGGCTATTGAAAATTATGTGAAAATTCGTACTGTTGGAGTTGACAAGTGACAAAATACATGATATAATAATTTATTTAGAAAATATTCTTTTTTTATACATCACTAACGAAGACCGTTTATCAGATGTAAAGCGCGGCGTTATCTGCGCATGCGACGTGCGTCGGCGCCACGGCACGATTCTAATCTGCACGACTTGCAAATTTTGGGTATTCTGAAATAATAACAGTGTAGAGGCTAACAATTTTATTTCAAATAAACCATAACTTAGATTATAAGTAATGAACATACAATTAATAATAAAAACATCTCAGCGTCCGTCAACAATATAAGTAAACGAGAAGTGACAGCAACGCGTCGTCTGGCGACGACCGGCGCGGGCGCAGGCGGGCGCGGGCGCGCAGGCCGCAGGCCCATCTCGCGTGGATTACCTCGGCGCAACGAGCTTCGGTTCCGCACGCGCCACGACTTCACGGTGGCTCAATTTTCACGAGCTCTATATACTATATTTTATAATATGGCATCGATTTCTAAGTTTACGACGAGCAGTTATTTAAGTGCCCGCTCGCGGCGCCTAGGCGGTTTTTCATAATTCATTTTTATGAATTCGGTTCCGTACTTTTTAAAAAAATCGGAACCATTATAGTATCACTCGTTTGATACGTCTGTCGGTCCGTCTGTCACAGTTCATTTATTCTGAGTCTAATAGGTTGATTACGTTGAAATTTAGTACAATGCGAATTTATTTGGTCCTGTAATCTAAATAAATGAATTTGGAGGTAAATTATAACAATAAAAAATGTTTGGCAAACTGTATCCAGTGACATATTACAAGAAAGGGTTTGTTATAGGGGTTTGAAATACATCTTTATACAGATAAACAGTTTTAAAGTTATTTGAGTATATGGATGTAAAATGCCAATCTTCCTCTTATCTCTGAAGTTGAAAAAAAAAATAGAACATAGTTTTTTTACTTATAAGCAGTAGAAAAATGTTTAAGAAAGTTTTAAAATAAGATAGAAAATCTCTCAATATTGTACGTATAAATTTATATTTGCAGTTGTTTTAGTTAACATAAACAAATTTGAGTCAGATTTATATAAGCACGATAAAACAGCATATTCATCGTACGGAGCCCTCTCCACGCGAGTTCAAGTCGTATTGATCTAGTTTTTTTTCTTTTGACCCGTTCGAAACACTTCACACGAGCGGTCCGCGAGCGAGCAGAGGTCGGCGGGCGACTGAAGCTAAAGTTTGAAAATATTATAAGATGCGGCAACCGACGATCTGATTTCATAACATTTACATAAATAAGTGTTCTTTAAGAGATTGCAGGAAAATTTTTCAATAATCTGATTAAGCAATACATTTAATCATGCGATAGAAACCAAAAATAACTGACAATCGCAACATTTTTAACATTCGCAAATTTGTGATTTCACAAATAATAACTCATTAACGCCTAATGTTTTTTAATTAATTTTCAAATCTCGGATGAGTTGACATTTATGTTTCTGTGCCGATTTGACGGCACGTGTCATTGTTCACTCCTGCCGGTCGACAAATTTCCTTTGGACTTGGCGTTACGGATCCCTAACGATAACCGGATTATTAATTTAGCGAGAAACGGCCTTCGCCCCTCCGCCATCGCGTGGAAACGCAAATGCCGGTGCCGTGACTACACTCTATCTACTTGGCAAATGTTCAGCGATACGAGTCGTTTCTGGTTAGACCGACAGAGGGCACCGCGATCGTAGGTGCGCGTGCACAACTCCATAGAACATTATAAAATTAGAGACACCTGTGCTAGAATTTTATTTATTCTTAAAAAGAATAGTAATAACTTTTTATATAAATAATGTTTTACCATATTTATTACATATTACACGGTGTCGCCGGTGCAAGCGCAGGTAAGAGAGGTACAGGCGCACGCGCCGCGTTCGCAATTTAGATATCGGCAGAATATTTTTTTATTGCGAAAGATGGACGAAAGAAGATAAAAATAAGATAGTGAACACAGATGTCGAGTCGAATAGAATTCTACATGACGTCGATACGATGCGGTAGAACTTCACCTCCTCCTGTCATTAGCCATTAAATTTTGTTAAGCGATTTTACAAATGATAATGTAAGCGAGATGGTGTATTCATGGGCCGGGGGCTGTGGCCGCGCTGCGGTCTGTCGGCGCCCTCGGACGCGCTCGGTCGCCCCGCCGCCGCCCCTGGTGATTTGTACTGATGCCCCAACCCGTGGTCGCGGCAGTGACGCCCCCGCGCGTTCGTCGCTCCTCAGGTCCGTCGCCGTCGTCGGTGTCGGAGGTGGCGCGCGCGCGACCGTCCGCGACCTCCTCATTTACTATTAAATATAAGTACTTAACGATATACTAGAACACGGTCACAGCTTTTTAACGATGTCGAATTTGGACTTAACGTCCAGTTGCATTTTCTTGGGGTCGAACTTCTTCTTGGCGGCGAGGTGCGCGCGCATCTCGGCCGCCGACATCTGAAGATTGAGGCGCGGCGGGTCGTTCGCGGTGGGCGCGGGCGCAGATGCCGGCGCGGGCGGCTCGAGGTCGGGCAGCGATTCACCCGGCGCCGGCGCGACCACCAGGAGGCGTGTCTCGTCGGGGAGCTCCTTGATGCGCGCGACCACCTGCTTGTGCGTTTCGCCGGCGATGGATGCGCCGTTGACCTCGAGGATGCGGTCGCCGGTGCGGAGGCCGGCCGTCTCCGCCGGCGAGCCCTCGTCCACCTTGCCGATGTACTGGCCCTGCTTGCCCTTTTCCGCGTGCAGGTTGAACCCGTAGCCGTCGAAGCCCGCCGTCTTCACCACGTGACAGAGGCGCGGGGTCGGCTCCCCGCCCGCGCTGCCGTTGGCCGCCATCCCGTCCGTGCGCGAATCACTCTAGAAACACACAGTCGAGTTCGCGTCGAAGCGTCAACTGGCCCGACCGGCCCGACGCCCGCTCCGACCCGCGGTGACGTCGCGCGAGCCTCGAGCGGAGGCTTCGCGGTCGAAGGCGCGGATAGCGACGCGCGGGGGCGGAATGCCGCACGAGGCGGCAACGGCGCGCTCACCTGCGGCCGTGCTCAGGTGTGAACGGCGCGAGCGCGGGGCGCGGCAGGGGCGGTGCGCCGACGCGTCAGTCGGTTCACAGGTGTGCGTCGGTGCAGGTCGAGGTGTACAATTTAGCGGTGCTAGTGGTGCGGTGCAGTGCAGTGTCATCTTCGGCCGGTCGCGTGGTGTGCATTGCGGTGAGTGACGCGGGCGCCCAGAGTTGCCCGGGAACCGGCAAACGCCAGCGGTACCCTGCGAAGGCGCACCGGGCGCGGTGTCGGCGCGCGGCGGGCGCATTCCCTCGCGTTTCCGTTATCGCGCGTGCGCTGGGTTTCGATGTCCCGAGCGGCACGAACTGCCGCGACCGGTCCGAATCGAAACTCCTGGCGCACTTCATAGAGCAGCACCGACACACGACACGACGTGGACCGAGCCCGAGAGCCGCGGTCGATCCGTGATCGCTCTCCTAGCCCTCGACTCTGCGCTTCATTCTTTGCGACACCGAATCGTAAAATGCTGACGTAGGCCGCGAAGCAGCGCACGCGCATTATTCTCTCATGGTTTAGGATGGGTTCGAATCGCTTCCGCAACTACAATTTAACCGACTACTAAAAAGCAGCGGTGTTTTCATTTATAGTACATATCAGCATATCCGTGTTAAATAAATTCGAGCACGACATCGCCCAACGCAGTAGGTCGATGTCCATAATTTTTCTGTTCGAAATTATGTACTGCGCAAACGGAGGCTCGTAAATATTTGGGGCTTCGAGAAATAGCCAACAACGACCAGCACATGTGTCTTTGGTGTCGTAATCGAATTAAGGTACTAGAGAAGGACGTTAGCCGGTCAACTTCTCTTTCGTTTCAACTATTGGTTAAAAGTTAAAAGGTTTTAGTTGCCCGGTTCATTTAATTTGCACCGAATAGAATGTGAAATTAAACTTTGTACACTTTCACAAATGTAGTTATACTTATTAGAATTATGAATTTTTTTGTGTGTACATATTCGAATGTAAATATGTAAATATATATATGTAAATGTGTATATATTCGAAAAATACTACCACAAACCATTGTTTCCCCACTGTGTATCTGATAACACATTCCAATGGAATACGCAAAATATGTAAATACGTCGACACTTACAGATAAAACGTAGATTATCATGATTACGTTACCAAATCGAATTATGTACCAAAAATACCTTTGGAATTTTAAATAAATAAATAACATTTTCAAAGATAATGCTCAACTTTTGCGCCATAGAGTACCTATACTATTGTGTAAAAAATTTACGTGAACATGTGCGAAATAATAAAACAAAACATTTATGTTCAGTTTGTTTTTATACTAACAATTTCGTAAATTGAAATTAATATTATTTATTTAAATTTATTTGGTAGCGGTTTCTGATTGCCATTCCTTTACCTTTACACAAAAATATTTTTTTATATAAAAAATATCCTGTCTTATTTTAGGACATGATCCATCTCTACACAAATTGTTAACACATACCTCATACAATCCTTGAGAGGTTTGAGGGCGATTAAAAAACAAACATTCTAGCAAATATTATTATATCCAATTTAATATTTATCATATATTTTATATAAAGATGATGTAGGGTACTCCTTGCGCGGATTCAAAGAACAACATATACTTTTTATATCCACTTTATTTAGAACTAGCTTTTAAATTTATGAAAAAAATTTCTTTGGATAGGGTTTGCGCAAATTCCATTCTTAGCGAGCATCTACGCCCCGAAAAGGTAACTATACCAAAGTTGAACTCAATCGGACCTATGACTTCGGAGATCTCGTGATAAGTCGGTCAGTGTAATTTTCTTATTCAGTGTTCTGTGTAGACTACAACATTTCAGTATTGACGGCGGCAGTAGCAGATCACCGCGCAGCGCCGTCAGTCAGACGTCGTGCAATGTGATTGGGACATATTAGAAACTTCAAAATTAAATAAAATGTATTCAAAAACTTATTCGAATAATTTTTTAAACACACTTCAATAACTACTAATTGGTCGTTTTTGGACTCGTTTACCAGCTATAGATAAATCAGCCACAGTTGGGTATCGATAGAAAAAGACGTCCTTTTTTACTCTACATTTAATAAGGTTTAATATTCATGTTTATAGATTGTGTGTTATTTTGTACTGCTTTAGTTGCTACCGACTCGAACAACAATTGATGAATTGTTTTTGAAGTCTGTTTACAAAATTGTTTGAATAGATGTTTGTAGGCGGTTTTAATTTTTTTATTTAATATTTATTTTATTTCGCACTTTTTAGTTATCGAATAATTATAACTTTATATTTAGCTACCTTGCACGAGGATTAAGCCATGTTCAAGAGAATTGGCCAGACATCTCCTTTACTTTTGCAGTGAAGAAGTGGAAAAAGCTGTATTCCGATCCCGAATTTATTTTCCACTGGTAATCATTACCGGGTCTTTACATTTACAGTTGAAGTGCAACTAACAAATCATTCTTATAAAAACCATATAAATTATTCTTATTCTTTATAATATAAAACTTCTTCAATTTATACAAATCACATTTACATTCACTTCCATATTCAATCAATTCCATCTACTTGTTTCTATTGTTATCGCTAGAGTTCCGATGTGTTCCTACTTAGATTGTCATGTTATAAAGTAAAAAGAGTAAAAATATGTAGGTAGGTTAATAAAAAATTAATTTTAATTATTGGTATACTAAATTTTAGTAATAGCTATTGAAGAGTAGTTTCTGATGACAAATCGCAGTATTATCCCCTAACTCATAACCGTTAAGAAGTGCTATGGCTTCAATCATTAGCTCAGCAACATAAGATGATATCTACCAGATCCGATAAGTTGAATAACTAAAGATAAGAGCTCAAACACACTATACGTGCCTATAATATTTAAGGGTATCCCTCGATTTCTCTAAAATCCCATCATGAGATTCTGACTTGGTGCCTGTGGAACAACCTCGGGAGTATACTCTTTCAAATAAAAACTTGATCTGTTATAAGTAATCATTTTAATGGAGATGTCTTGTCGCCACTCGCGAAGTACTTATCATTGAAGAGTTCCGATTTCTTCTGTGGTCTTCTTGCATCAGTTCCACGTAACTAAATGATACTTTCTAAAAGCAAATGCTTAACTCAAAGCCTAAAGCAAAATCACTATGTATATGACTATAATCTTTGAGGATGCTCCTCAACTCGTGGATGTCAAAAATGAATTTTAGATTAAATCAGTAAACACCGCCGGGCGGGCGGCCGAGTGGTGAGATGAAAGCCAACCCCAAAATATTGGTCATTGGTCAACCGAAAACGGTGCGAGGCTCGTCACAGCGCCCCCCGTCCCGCCTGAATACAATATCAGAAGCGACTCGCTATTTAAAATTTTGATAAATAAAAAGGTTGCAGCATGTTCCCGCGTCGTCGTATGGACGTGCCGTGGGCGTCTTAAATAGGTAGACTTGTCCTCTGATTACGAACGTGATCTTGCAATTGGGAGAATTTTTTTATTCATAATAAAATTAGTTTTCATGAATTTTTTATTATATGTGAAACGAATAATTTATTAAAACCAATAAAATATTACATATACCGTCAAAGTACAATGTATAAGAAATTTTTATATGCTTGTAACAGCAAACGTACTTATAATTATTATTAAAACTGGCCAAGTGCGATTTGAAATCATACACAAAAGGTTTTGTATTGCCTATAATATTTAACAATACATTTTTTTAATGTTTAAAAACAAGAACAAAAAACCAAATGTCTATGACGATTTAAAAAATATAGCCCGTGACAGATGGACTGATAGACAGTCGAGCCTTAGTACAGTGTTCTGTTGGTACTCTTTCGTTATGAAACCCTAAAAAGAAGAAGAAAAATTAAAATCCATACAAAAAACAAAAAAACCGTTTTTTTATGGGGATCCCCCTTCAATTTTTAATTTATTTAATAAAATATTTTTTATTATAGTGGTCATAGTAATACACACTCCGTAAAAAAATTCCAGATTACCTATTACAGTCCAAAAGATACAGCTCTGTGACAGACGGACGAACGGATAGCCTTAGTAATAGGATCCCGTTGGCACCGATCGGTATGTAATCCTAAAAATTAAATTCGGTTGATGCTCAAAATACCTTTACTGTACACACAGATAATTAAATATGACATATTTCTTTACATACTACCTACTTAATTTTCATTTTCTCATCTAGAAATTCTTATAAAGTAGTGATAAAGACAAAAATATATTTAACGCCACAGCGACGGATGACGGATGACCGTGGTGCTAATATTCGTACATGCGACGTATTTCAATTAAAAAGTGATTATTATTATTTTATGTCGAAAAGGTTGAGCAAATATTAAATAAATGTATCATGACTGCCCCGACGTCAATGATCAAACCTGCATTTTTACCAACCACAGCAAAACTAAAAGGACTATGATATTAAAAGCGTACATGAACATTGAAGTATTACATCTGTTCTTTTAAAACGTATTAACCATTGAATCGATTTACACATAAAAGGCGAAGTTAGATTTGTCTCGTGCTTCTAGGTATCATGAACTAGATTTTTAAGCCAACCCGGTATCCGGGATGTATCAATAAAATCATAAACTGATGAATGATAATCAAATTCTGTCGTAAAACGTATCGAATTCGAGATCCTGAAAAACTTCAGAAATGCACTAAATGCTACAGAAGTTTCTTTAGGGACATTAAATCCATGAACAATCCAATGTATTTAAAGCTAAAGAAAAAATCTAAATTTAAAATAATAAATGACATCTATTCTATCGACTAATATTATAAATGTGAAAGTTTATTTGTTTCATTGTTTGTTACTCAATCACACTTTAACGACTGAACAGAATTAGCTAAAACTATAAAGCAATAAAGCTTATATATCAGATTAATCGGTTATACTTTATAAAAATACTAACTTTTGCTCGCGGCTTCGCTTGCGTTATCGTAGAACAAATTCTTTAGTTATACCAATCGGTTACTGATAACAACAATGTTCAAGAGAGGTTCAAATTCAACATCGTTTCGGGGTCGGAATCGCGAGGAGAACGGGGTCAGGATCAAAAGAGTAAGATCGTTTCTTAATAAAAAAAACTAACGGCATTACGTGTCATTTCGGTTTAAGGATACGAGTTCTTCTCGAATTGAAAATGGGGTCGAGATCAGAGTAATGGTCGATAACGTTATCGACCGACATAAGTCGAAAGATTTCGTTATATGTCCTCGCCGACGCACTCGCCCGTGGTTATATATTTTGAACAGGACTGAATTTAAGGTCGAGATCAGAATCAGAAAAAAAAAAACCGGAGTCGAAATAAAAGAAGGAACAGCATCAGGATCGTGATTCACGGCATGATCGGTCGATATGAAAATAAAATAATTCATTGAATGTTGACGCAAACCAAGCCGCGCGCGTTAACTATAGTCCTGCATAAAAGTGTATATATATATATACTTTGTCTGCCTGCGTATCAAAAATTTATGCTAAAATTAAATAAATAAATGACTGAGAGGGAACGGCGAAAGTTATGTATAGAATGTTAAAAAAATTGATTACTCTATGTTTGAAAAACTTAACCGATTTAAAATTTAAGAACCTCTTCCACCATCTCTTTTTAAATTGACATTTAACAAAAAATCACTTTTAAAATAGATTTGCATTCCACCTTTTCCTTTTAACGGGTTTTAGCCGAACAACCGTTAAATGGAGAACGTGGAACGCAAATTTTATTAGCTTTTGTCTGCAGCTTCGCTCGCTTGAATATATAATGAAATCCTTTCTATTTTATGCCGATCGGCAACAGCAATGTTCAAGGGAAGTTCTACGTCAACACCGGTTCGGGACCGAGATCGGGATCAAGGCTGAAATCGCATTATTTGAGGATAGAATAGTTCGGCAGCAGTACGAGTGTTTTCATGTTGCAGTACACATCCACTGGAGACTTGACCGAAATTGGCATCTATATCGAGACCGAGAACAGGATCGCGGCCGCTAGTGCGATCGGTTGATTAAAAGATGAAAAAGGTCCACGCAGCCGGAGCTGCGGTCAAAAACTAATTCTCACCTTAGTGTGGAATAAAATCATATTAAAACGATATTTCCTTTTTTGGCTAATAGCCTTGTAGGATATCATTTACGTGGAGTAAAAGCTTGTAACATGAGGGCCATTGGTCTGAGGGCAGGTTTTGCACGTGCTGGTTGAAAGCTGTCACAGCCACTTCTGGCCCTGTAAAGGTCAAACCTCTCATAAAATCACTGATTTTTGGGAAAATGAAGAAATCACATGGTGCTAAGTCTGAACTGAATGCGGGAGGGTAACGAGCTTTAGCTTTGCAGAAATCAAAATGACATCGTCTTATTCGCGGGTGCGGTCAAGCATTGTCATTGTGCAATAGGATGCGACTTTTAATCGTTTTTCCTAACTTTTCTGAGACACCGAGCAAGCAAATGGTGGTGCACCACTCAGCATTACCTGTCTTTTATTCATCATGTGGGATCGTGCAGACAGCACCTGTTTTAGAGAAAAAAAAGACATTAATTCCTTTGCCTACGCTTCTCGCCTGCCTCAATTTCATTGGCTTGGTATCGCCGTCAAACACCCATTCAGACTGTAGCTTTTTATTCCGGCATGTAACAATATTTCCACGTTTCATCTCCTGTCACATTGTCATACACGGCATCTGTACCTACGTCCGTGATCGTACTTTAACAACAGTTTTTTGTACCAATTTATGTGAGTCCATGAGGAGTCCAACGCCAATAATGTTTTCAAATTTTTAAATGTTGATGTAAGATTTTTTTAATTTGGCTCATACCAATTCCCAAATGTCCTCCAATCTCCACGTAGGTGATACGCCGGTTTTCTTCAATTAATTGTATAAGAGTAGCCACATTTCCCTCGGTGATCGCAGTTGAGGGCCGATCGTAATGAACTGATGGAGTGAAACACAGCCACCATCAAACACTCGGCACCACCACCTGCAGCGCTCAAATGAAATGCTTCCCTTCCAGAAGCATTTTAAATACGAGCACTGCAGTATTGCGGAGACAGTGAAGTTTGAAAATCATAAAAAGTCATATATGTATATATTACTTTCCAAGAGAATATTGTGTTCTTATTTTGTTGACCGATTTCAAAATATTTTTCTTTGTTTGAAAGGGTATAGTCTCGAGATGATATGGTCTAACAGTCACCAAGTCACGAACTGATGACAAGATCCCGGGGAATTAAGGGCTACCTTCAAATATTACAGACACATGTTCTTATTCAAGTTTTTGGACCTGGTAATTATCATCTCATGCTGCTGAAGTAATGTTGGAAGCAACGACACTCCTTAACGGTTGAAGTTAGAGGATAATGCTGTGATTTGTAGTCAGAAATTATTTTATTTATTTTAGAAAGGCTAATAGTGTCACCTAGTGTATGCACAAAATTAAAATTACTTGTTAATCTTACAGCATATTTCCATTCATTTGTAAGTTCCAACGTGACAAAGTTATTTTGCACACATTGGAACTCTAATCTTTAACTATTATAATAAAAATAGGAAGAATTAATTTAATATGAAGGTGAATGAAAATGTGGAATAAAGTGAATGAAAAAAAATGAAAACTGCCTACAAAAGCCTATTTAAATCATCGTTTAAATAGACTTCAAAAACAACTAATTAGTCGTTTTTGGAGTCAGTTTTAACGATTATTTAAATAGGTTTTTGAATGCGTTTTTTTTTATTTTTATAAAAAATATTCGGTAGCCCTTTTTACATCAATATTGAAAGCACCAATGGGATCCTATCACCGATTCTACGTCGCCTTTCCGTCTGTCTCTCCGTCTGTAAACGGCCGTATTTTTTTAAATGTATCAAAGCTCATTTTAATTTTCCATCGAACATGCGTTTTCTTTGATTTACTTTTTTTCTTTTTTCATTATATTGAATATCTTGATATTTAATAAGTTCATTCGATGATAGGTATCTTTAAACCGGTATCGTACATAGAGCCAGTATACAAGCGCATCGACTTCTAGTGCCCGTGAACTTCCAAAAAATTTAAGAACATGCCATATTAGTTTGACCAGACACTCGTCGGTCTGTTACGTCTCGTATCAGGTTTCAATCGTCCCCATAATGCCTTCCGATAATCTTTTTGTTTCTGATTGAGGCGAGGCACTCTCAGCTGACGGCCGTCGTCGATGCAATGCTGGCGGCCCGGCGGCTTAATGTGCCCTGTGCACGAGTGGATTAACTTGATGAGTGCCGCCGCCGCTCTTGGCGCTCGTCACGGCGAGGGGCCCTGTTCTGAAATACTGGCTCATCCTTGGGGCCTAATCCGATAAAAAAAAGAATTGTAATGCTGTATAGTTCGCTTGGATTTCTTATGAAAGCAATTCGGCAACATCTTATCTCGAAAAAAATGGATTTTGTGAGAAATCCTTGGGCTGTTATTAATTTCAGACCGATTTTTGAAAATCGAATTCCCTACAGATCATGATATTGTTAGATTCTGGATCCTACAGCCAGCTATTTTCAACAACAAACTGATTTCGATCTGGCTATCAATAGCGATAGTTACTGTTATTACACGTTTGATACTTTTTTTGTAAAACCTTCAATGTTTGGCGGTCTGTATCACTGATACCTACAAATAACCAATTGATTTTCGAAAGAAATTTAATAATATAACAGTAACGATCATGGGTGTGGCCGCAATGCGTTTTAAAAGCTTTCATTACTTATTTTCTTAATATGGATAAAAATATGAGTTAATGAGGTGTTATTTTTATTCTGTTTTTAATCGTAATTTCTATCATTTAAGAATGCTGGAATTTGTTTTAGTAATTTTATGTAGTACTAAAATTCTATTTTAAGATGTTCAAAAACATTTATTTTACCAATAAAAAACTAGAGAACATTCATTACTATATACCAAGTATCGCAAAGTTAGTTGACCACACTTAAAAGTTGTACATGTAATTACATTCCCTAAATAAGTGTCGAATTTCAGATACGTGCGTTTTGGTATTAAATACGCCTTAACATCAACGGCACTCACGACCGGTGCGGGCGAAGGGGGACTTCGCAATCGCAATCAACGAAGAAAACTAGAAAAGACTTGCGCGTACGCAGCCGCGGCAGCAGTACAAAAAACACTATGTTCTATATGAGTTTCGCTATTTGATAGGAACGGTAAAATAACAAGTTCTTAGTTTTTTTATGCCAATCAGTTGTTCTTGAGAGCAGTTCCAAAAGTGGACCGTTATCGGAGAATCGATATCGAAATCGAGAACAGGCCCGAGATTGAGATCGAGAGCTAAACTAAAATGAAATCTATACAAAAGATAAAGGGATTTATTTTACATATGTCCATGTGAATGAAGTCCCATGCTAATGTTAGTTATAATTACACCACTTCAGTCAGGGGCGGATCTACGTAAGGGCTTTTTGGGCTGCAGCCTCGGGCCCCGTGGATACAAAGGGCCCCTAGCCCCCATTGAAAATAATAGACGATACTTTTTACGTAGTAAAAAAATATCTAAAACTAAAAAAAGATAATCATAAGATTAGCAACACCGAGATCAATCAACCCGTACGCGCTTCTATCGAACAGAACAGGGAATTCCCATTCGCTTTTTTCGATCGATCTATTTTCGATCGAATATTTAAGATCAAATTTAAAAAGAAAATTGATATAATTCACATTAAAAAACTGTTTTAACCCTTGTTCGAATGATTTTAAAATATCTAAGCGAGATACTTCAGCTTTCCTAAAAATTCCTATTTGACTGTTGTCTGATGAATCAAGTTTCTCTGTACCGTGTGATAATTTCAACGATTTTTTACCATTTACTTTTTTGTTTGTGTATCTATATTATCAAAAAAGTATAAGATATAAAAAAAACACGATTTTTCCAAAAGCTCGATTTAGATCGTCTTGAGGCATGTGTTGTTTTTAATAAAAAAATACTAGTGTTTTCTTAACAAAAAGAAGGTTCTTAGGGGACGCCGCAAGAAATTTAGTTTTTAACGACCTACATCACTATAGAAAACAGTTTCTTGATAAAATGATAATTAGCTGAATAATTAGTAGGCCCCTAAGGATTATTAGCCCAGGGCCCCAAAAATTGACGAAACGCCCCTGACTTCAATTTTTACTGAGTGTTAGGCAATAGTAGAATTATTTTTTGGATTGCGACAGTTTT